>CM038114.1:3095693-3256211 GCA_001642375.2 Mentha longifolia | reverse complement strand
ATTAGAATATTACCTACACTTATTATGGAAATTTCTTCTTATTATAACTAATACTCCTTCCATTTCGTCTAAAAAGACTCATTTCTTCAAAAAGAATTCTTCAAAAATTCATTTTAAAACTCATCATCAAGAAGCGTGGAAAAACATGCCAGAAAAGCGAAAAAGAAATGAGTTTTTTTAGACGAAATGGAGGAAGTATTACACAAAACATAAAGGCAAAAAATAAAATACCCAAAAACACATTATAATATCAAATTTAGCTTTGGAATATAAATAACACAAATTTTACCCATCTTTTGGTATGGGTGGACAATAATACTCTTACTTTTGAACACATGGCCACTCTCTCCCCTTCCTTCCCTCCTAGGGCTGGTTAAGTAGCAGCCCAGACCGACCCGACCCGGTCGGCTCGGCCCGACCCAATCCAGCCCGAAAAATTTAATCCAATTCTTTTTCTTTTTTTTCGAAATGTGCAATTACGCAGTACGTTTATGTTCACTTAGAACTGTTTACCCGGTAATTGATAAACGAATAATGTCTATTTGTAACTGCATTACGCAACACGTTTATGTTCTTTTAGTACTGTTTACCAGTAAGTGGTACATGGATAATATCAAATTGTAACTGATTACGCAGTACATTTATATTCTTTTAGTACTGTTTACCAGGTGGGTAGGGCCGACGAGCCGGGGAAGAGCGGGCCGGCCCGACTGGGTCGGGCCGGACTGGACGGTCGGGCCGGGCAGGTCGGATTGGGCTGAGCTGCTACTTTACCCGCCCTAGGGAAGAGAGATGGGCATTTTTATCCTCCAAAGCAAAAATTGGATATTTTTATATAAATTATATTCCAAAGCTAAAATTAATTTTATAAAGTCAAATTGGATAAAAAGGTATATTATCTCCAAAACATATACAACTCCCCATAAACAAATACGTAGAAAACAACAAATATAGCGCGCGCGCACATATATATAAATGTTTAATTACTAGTATGAATCTATACCCTATTATACCCCTATCATAAATCTATTTTAATAGCATTTTTATAATTTAATATTATACTATAAACTTAATAAATACTTTTGGAATTTTAATTAGCTTTGTAGTGTATATTTTCTATAACTCTTACTCTTTCAAAGATATATCGTAGGGTATAGATTATATATTATGAACTATATTATCTACGCAGCTGGAGTAATTAGGTAATTGATGATAAACTAAAGTTAATCAAAAACAAGTTGTTTTAGTTTGTGACATTAATTATAACGTTAACAACTTAACATGGATAAATATTTATAGTTTAATAAATATATTGTAAAAATTATAATTCAACTTTGAAATTTATAACAAAGTTGACATTATATTTTATTGCTCAATAAAAATTAAAAGCACAAATCCTTAACTAAAAAATTAAATGACATGCATATTAATCAATGTATTATTTTTGCTTCTGGTATTGGGAAAGAGTAAACCCTTAACTAAGGTAGTATGTATTTTTGCTTCTTAAGTTAATTATCACTATTACATTGGATGATTATCATCACTATACAATTTTGAGGGTCAAAATTTTATACAAAATATGTCATAGAAATTCAGTTTCATCTTTTGTCTGATCATTAGCCTATTCGCTAAAATTTTATTGAAGTTCATGTCATCAATAATTAATAATACTATATTATAACTTTAATGTGCATTTCTTTTATCTTGAAATATATTAATAACTATATTAAATCAATCATATTAGATAACAGGTTATACGTGCAAAGCACGTGATCTTTGCTAGTTATCTGAAAAAATCTACAGAAATTATAGAATTATATAATTAAACCTACGTACACATGCACACACAAACATACATATGCTAAATTACATCGAAACAAAGAGGATCTTTCCTCGGAACAATCATCGAAAAAAATAGAATTAAAATACCCTTAAAACTATGTAGGGTTTAAGGATAAAATGATAAGATCTCAAGGCTTATATATACCCCAACCTCCCCTATACAAAAATGAAATAAAGAAATAAACTATAAGAAGAAAAACTACATATATCTACGATCGAGTAGTATTTTCCCTTTGAATTTGTTTTCGATATCATTGAAGTAAAGATCGAAGATGAACTCGAGCAACGGAGCGAAGAAGGGAAGTGTTGTTCCAAAGGAGAGGGAGCATGTTTCTACAAAGGTGGGGAAGAAAATAGTACAAGTTGCAGAGAAAGTTGCAAAGTCTACTGCAAATTCTGTCAAGAATCACAATGATAAGGGAAAAGTTAATCCCTCCAATTAAATTAATTACTTCTAATTAATTTAATTTTAGTTAATTTATTGTGCGTGTTGTGTAGTAATTGTGGGTGTGATGTTCATTTGTATACATGTAATTGTCATGTTAATTACACATTTAAATGTAATAAAGTTGTATATGTCAGAATTATATATAAATTAAGAGATATCATGTTTTTATCTCTTATGTTCATTGAATATATAATAGTATTGTTTTGTACATCATGCTATGAATAGTTTAAGAGATGTTTCTTTTTCATAATTTCATAAGAGAATTTAGGTTTATCTTAAAATAGTGCAAATGACTAATGGATGTCTCCAATTTAGTGACAAAAGTTCGTTAGGTGAAGAAAGGAAATGATATAATTAGAAAAAAATGAATGCGTGAGAAGGAAACATTAATTGTCCTTTAACTGATTCCTGAATATAATATGATTTGTCGTTTAAGGTAATTAATTATTTTATTTATGAATGAAGTGATTTTGGTCTAGCTGATTAATTAAGTCAGTCTTTTCCCACATGAAAAATAAAAAAAGTCATAAGTATACTTTCCAAATTTAATAATGGCCTATTGGCCTACACACGTTAACTAGAGTTGCACTTTGTTTGTTTAATACTACAAGAATTAACCCTAATAATAAATTGCTTACACTCCTTAATTAAACACGCTGCAGACACCAATTCATGCAAAATTCCACCTTTCAATTCGTAGAAAACAATATTCTTGAAATTCAACTGACATTATTTTTAAAAAAATTACTTGGAATTGAAATTGCTAACAATTTCTCAAGAGCTTGTAGTTCGAAGTTCATTATTCATGTTTGAACACAAAAATAAGTTTCCACAATTTGTGACAAGTAATAATTCATATATATGAGTCATATGACCATAAAATATTTCAGATCGACTATAATTTTCAGTAAATATTTGAATTTATAGTATCATGCAAACCACTTGACATATTTATTATTTTATTAATTTTTAGAGAAGGACATATCATCATCGTTCGAAAATTGCACAATAATAATAATGCAAGAAAATAGAGAGTGCACACGAGGAAAATGGAAGATTTGTTAGCCCTCAAATCAGAATAATTTCCAGGTAATTATACTATATAATATAATTAAGAGTCAATTCTATTTGAGAAAATGTTGTCCATTGTGAAAGTCTTTAGAGATGTTGCTGATGATATCACACACACATACATTAAACATACGTATATATATACACTCACGTACATGTATACACAGAGAGAAAATACAATGTACATATATGTATGCATACAAACATAAATACACATATAGAGAGAGACCCACACGCAGCGTGTTGATCTCCAAAAACAGTAGAAATTAATTATACTGGCGAATTAGTCTATTACCGAGAGATAGAGCGTGCATGGAAATTCCATATATAATTTATTAATTAATAATATATATTTTTTAAAAAAATAGTACTTCGTAGTAATAGTAATATCTTCGACGTGTTCTAAAGTGAGAAATCCACACTCGGCCACACATTTAACCCAAAACGAAGTTGATTCATTAATTTAAATATTTCACTCTACAAATTATATAATCATCGGAAAATCACATCTCTACTTCCATTTTTAAATTCACATTTCATACGCCAAGGCCTTCTGTGAAATGATACACGATTATAAGAATTAATAAAATCTCACTCAAAAAAAAATTATAAAATAAAAAATCAATGTGGGACAGTTAGCATTAAAAATTAGAAGACAAAAACTCCTATCAGCCATCCTTACAGTATGGCCGGATCCAACCCGGCCCATACCAGACTGACCCGGCCCGATAATATATAATTAAAAAAAATAAAAAGGAAATTAGTTCGCGTCTCGTCTCTTCCCCCTGTTCTGCTTTTCCCCAATTCTCCTCACTCCTACGCACTCCGCTCTGCCACCGCCCCTACCGTCGCCGCCTCCACTGCCACCGCCACCGCCACCGCCACCGCCACTGCCACTGCCACTGCCACTACCACCGCCACCGCCACACAACCACCTCTACTGCACTAATCACGATTTTTCCCCAATTTCTATTACTCTCAGGATCGCGTAACATAATCGGAGGATCCCTATTTCCTCTATCTCGTCCGTCGTGATCGTCCGCCGTGAAGAAGTGTTGCCGCCATCGCCTGCTGCTGTCACCATCGTCGTCTGCCCCTCCCTTCTCTTTCTCACCTAATTTATCCCTCTCTATGGCAAAGGATTGGGAGGAGTAACCTAAAATTCAAGGAGCAATATCAGTGAGTTTTTATAATTTCTACAGTTTTACGTTCAATTATAATGCTTCAGTTGTAAATTCTACTACAATTGATTGATTAATTTGTCTTAAAATTCTAATGATTCTACCGAATTCAATGAATATATTCCTTGCAAATAGATGAGATTTGTGTTTAAATAAGGCTTTTACAGAATCCTAGTTGAGCTCCTTGAGAGAAAAATATCTTTCTATTGGTCATGTATTTGGTATTTGTGAGGACAACATATGTTGTTAATGGCAGTTTTTGCATAAACAATTAGTGAGGCTCAGCTGCAGTTTTGTTCTACGATCCTCAAACATTTGTTTCCCTACAACAGTTCGCTTTCTCAAGTTCAAATTCAATCTGAAAATAATTCAGTGAGACTAAGTTGTCTTTGTTCTCTTTGTGTAACAGCTTTAGTGCAATGAAGACACAAAGAGAAAGAATACCTGAAGAAAAAGATGAGATGCAAATGAACAAGAAGACAAAGCACACCAAGGAAGCAAAGGAGGTGTAGCCACAAACGATGCTTTCGCCATTGACGAGACCAACCTCTACGAGAAGATCGGCCTCCAAACTTTCATCAATCTCTCCACCAATTTCTACAACAGGTAGTAAAAAAAAATGGATGAGGTTTGTTTTTATTCAAAGTTTCAGCTGATTTTGATGTGACAAAGTTTTGATATTTGGATGAACTATAATAGTGTTTTGTTCCTTGATTAATCGGTATGGGGTAATTGGAAATAATGAAACCGATGACTTCACCATTTCTGGTATTAGTGGAGTGAAGCTTTAGTTCAATTTTCCCGTTTATTTCTCTATTTGTGCTGCTTGAAAACTTGATTATTGATTTGCTGCTGCTGCTTTGAGCAGTTGTTATTGAATTTGAAATATTGGATGATAGAGTGATGTTGTTTAACTTGAGATATTGGATTATAGAATTTATGATGATGACGAAGAGTGGTTCTGGTCGATTTTCGTGAATTCTAAGAAGGAAGAAGCAATTCAAAATCAGCATGAGTTACACAGAGAATGAGAGGGCCTCCATTGTTCAGCCAAAGAAGAGATGACTTATTTTGCACTTAATTTAATATTCCTTTTTTTTGAAACATAATTTATACTCAATTTAACAAGGATCAGAAGTCAGCCGAGGTCCACATTTTGGATGTTTTCGACTTTTTGGCCTTGCTAATAGAGGTCCTTGTTTTTTATTATTATCTTTTATTATGTTTGCCAATATAGTTAAAAAGCATGTTTATTTACTGTCATGAATTTTTACTTGAGGTGAATTATTACTGTCCTCTCTACCCAAAATTGTTACTCTACTTGATTTAAGAATTATAAAGTTTTGTTGGATTGGCAACCAAAAAGAAGTAAAGTGAAATAGTGGAGGTATGATGATGATATCTACTAGTGTCGGCTGTTGCAATGCAATAGAGATGTTGCAGCAGGTTGCATATTGTTGAGAAATAAATGCTTTGTCTCTTTAAGTTTGGTCAGTTTGTGAAGCATGCATGCATATGCTGCCATCATGATACTCTTGAATAAGAGTATCATGAAAAGTGTCAATGTACATGAATAAGAGTGTCAATCTTTTTGAACTCCCCAAATCGATAATTTTTCTATTATTGTAACATTTCAATGCTTATGTATATGATACCTTACGAGAAAGCAAGACATGATTGCACACTTTAAGTGTCAACATAATCAATTTTTTATTTTGTTTTTTTTAAA
This sequence comes from Mentha longifolia, assembly GCA_001642375.2. Taxonomy (NCBI): domain Eukaryota; kingdom Viridiplantae; phylum Streptophyta; class Magnoliopsida; order Lamiales; family Lamiaceae; genus Mentha; species Mentha longifolia. The sequence continues at coordinate 3,249,940 of CM038114.1, read as the reverse complement.
GTGTCAATCTTTATGAACAAGAGTGCCAATATACATGAACAAAAGTGTCATTCTTTTTTAAAAACTCAAATCGACAATTTTTCAATTATTGTAACCGTCCAACGACTATGTATACAATACCTTATGAGAGATCAAGACATGTTCGCACAAAATAATCGACTTTCATCGTTTTTACTAAGAGTGTCAATCTTTATGAACAAGAGTCTCAATATTAAAGAATAAAAGTGTCAATCTTTTTTGAACTCCCCAAATCGACAATTTTTCAATTATTGTGACCTTCCAACGCCTATGTATACGATACCTTACGAGAGAGCAAGACATGTTGTAAAATTTTAAGCGGCAACATAATCGATTTTTATCGTGTTTACTAAAAGTGACAATCTTTATGAACAAGAGTGTCAATATTAAAGAACAAAAGTGCCAATCTTTTTTGAACCCCACAAATCGATAATTTTTCAATTATTTTAACCTTCCAACGCCTATGTATACGATACCTTACGAGAGAGCAAGACATGTTGTACAATTTTAAGCGGCAACATAATCAATTTTTATCGTGTTTACTAAAAGTGTCAATCTTTATGAATAAGAGTGTCAATATTAAAGAACAAAAGTGCCAATCTTTTTTGAACCCCACAAATCGATAATTTTTCAATTATTTCAACCTTCCAACACCTATGTATACGATACCTTACGAGAAAGCAAGACATGTTGTACAATTTTAAGCGGCAACATAATCGATTTTTATCGTGTTTACTAAAAGTGACAATCTTTATGAACAAGAGTGTCAATATTAAAGAACAAAAGTGTCAATCTTTTTTTAACCCCACAAATCGATATTTTTTCAATTATTTTAACCTTCCAACGCCTATGTATACGATACCTTACGAGAGAGCAAGACATGTTGTACAATTTTAAGCGGCAACATAATCGATTTTTATCGTGTTTACTAAAAGTGTCAATCTTTATGAACAAGAGTGTCAATATTAAAGAACAAAAGTGCCAATCTTTTTTGAACCCCACAAATCGATAATTTTTCAATTATGTTAACCTTCCAACGCCTATGTATACGATACCTTACGAGAGAGCAAGACATGTTGTACAATTTTAAGCGGCAACATAATCGATTTTTATCGTGTTTACTAAAAGTGTCAATCTTTATGAACAAGAGTGCCAATATTAAAGAACAAAAGTGCCAATCTTTTTTGAACCCCACAAATCGATATTTTTTCAATTATTTTAACCTTCCAACGCCTATGTATATACGATACCTTACGAGAGAGCAAGACATGTTGTACAATTTTAAGCGGCAACATAATCGATTTTTATCGTGTTTACTAAAAGTGACAATCTTTATGAACAAGAGTGCCAATATTAAAGAACAAAAGTGCCAATCTTTTTTGAACCCCACAAATCGATATTTTTTCAATTATTTTAACCTTCCAACGCCTATGTATACGATACCTTACGAGAGAGCAAGACATATTGTACAATTTTAAGCGGCAACATAATCGATTTTTATCGTGTTTACTAAAAGTGTCAATCTTTATGAACAAGAGTGTCAATATTAAAGAACAAAAGTGCAATTTTTTTTTAACCCCACAAATCGATATTTTTTTAATTATTTTAACCTTCCAACGCCTAAACGCCTATGTATACGATACCTTACGAGAGAGCAAGACGTGTTGTACAATTTTAAGTGGCAACATAATCGATTTTTATCATGTTTACTAAAAATGTCAATCTTTATGAACAAGAGTGTCAATATTAAAGAACAAAAGTGCTAATCTTTTTTGAACCCCACAAATCGATATTTTTTCAATTATTTTAAGGTATCGAACATGTAGATTGGAAATTGTCGATTTCGAGAGTTGAAAATTGATAATTGAAAATTGTCGATTTCGAGAGTTTAAAACATATTGACACTTTTATTCGTGTAGATTGACACTATTGTTCATAAAGATTGGCACTTTTAGTAAAAAAATGTCAATTTACATAGATGCACCTAATGCCTTAGCAGCCATTTGGAACAAAAGTTGCAGTTTTATTTCTGATGTAATCTTCTATCAGAAAATTAATAAAACGTTCTACTGAAATTCTGCTACCATATAGAATTCAAACTACTACTCAAGAATTCCTAACACAGAAAAGGCAGTGTAAAAAAATCTATACTTCATAAATTCACTACAATATACACAAAAACAGTGGCATTTTATGGGTTTGATTGAAAATAAAAGTCTAAACACATAGCTCAACATTCGCCATGCAAAAGATTAACAGACATCAAGATTTTGCACTTAACAATACAAATTACATCCCTTTTCTCATTCCATTAAAGACAATAAGCATCAATGCAACATCAAAGAAAAATACCTCGAAGCCAGGAGATATCAAATTACCTCGTGTCATTAATTATGATGACGACCTTAATTACTCAAGATCACTTCATAAGACATTCAGAATCTCATCACCACTAAAACTCTGTTCCCTCTATCCCATTTCAGTTGAACTAAAGACAATCCCCATATAATTGTCATAATGAAGAGGAAAAATCAGGTGAGAAAGAGAGGGGAGGGGCAGACGACGACGGTGACAGCAGCAGGCGATGGCGGCAACACTTCTTCACGGCGGACGAGATAGAGGAACTAGGGATCCTCCGATTGCAGGGTGATTATGTTACGCGAGCCTGAGAGTAATAAAAATTGGGGGAAAATCGTAATTAGTGCAGCAGAGGTGGTTGTGTGGCGGTGGCAGTGGCGGCTGTAGGGGCGGTGGCAGGGGCGGAGTGCGTAGGTACGAGGTGAATTGGGGAAAAGCAGAAGAGGGAGGAGAGACGAGATGCGAACCAATTTTCTGCGATCGCAGGGTGGCGCGGCAGTCTTCGATCGGAGGGGGTGCTGAGGTGATTAAAATCTCTTCCCCAATTGCAGCGTCGATCGCAGGGTGGCCATGGCTTCGATCGGAGTGGTGCTGTTGTGTGGGTTCAATTCTGTGGTGTGCTGTTGTCGCAGATTTTTTTTTTTTTTTTTTTTTAATTTCTTATTCAAACTAGACGGGCTGGGCTGTGTATTGGGCTGGCGGGAACTGGGCCGCACCATGAGGAATGACTCATACAAGTGTCTCCCAAATTAGAATTAGTCGGTAATTCAACACATGCACACACATCTTATATACAAATAATAAATCAAATTATCAAATACCAAATTAAAAGGAAATTTCAAATCATTAACAAAGAACTTGCATATATAAACCCCCCACATTCACCTACAAAATGTGTTGTGTCCTCACACAAAATCAACCAAGAACGTGCTTAGAGATTCAAACTCGAGTTCACACATACACTTAATTTATCCATGTAACTAATCATATAACCCACACACATTAAGTTTACCAAGAATTTGCATTTATTATAAACCCACACACCCTCTTTAAATCACTATATTTTAAAATTATGGGAAAATTATAAATTAACAAGGGCTAGATATTTGACAAGGAAGCTTCACAATTTTAACCAAGAACATGCATAGCCTTAAGCCATAAATTATACACGAAATTTCTCCATTATATACATCGTTTCTTCACTGAAGTCGCATAGAAATCACCAACCCTAACTCTCAAAATATGTATAAATAGCAACAATAGCTTAAAGCATACACCACAGCAAGAAAAGCTAGCAAGTAAGAGAGATATCCAATTTCTTTATAAAATATATACATTAATTAACTTAGAGAGAAAAGATATTAAGATGGATTATTCATACAAAGGGGAGAAGAGCAAGAATGAAGAAGGTAAGGAGAAGAAGGCAACTGTAATTCCTGCAAATAGGAAGCATGTTTCAACAATGATGGCAAATGCAACTGCTAAATTTGTTGGAAAAGCTATCGACGATATCAAGAACAAGTCCAAAGTCGGTCCAAGTATGAATTAGTATATAGTATGTGTGTTAAGGTCTATATATAGTTCATACTCCCTCCGTTAATGATCTCCTGTACTTTTTTTTTCACGCATTTCCACGCTTTTTGATTATGAGTTTTTAAATGAATTTTTGAAGTATTTTCTTGTAAAAGAAAAAAAAAATACTTCCAAAATTCTTTTAAAACTCATCATCAAGAAGCATGGAAACGCGTGCTAAAGAAAAGTCCATGAAATCATGAACGGAGGAGGGAGTATTACTTATTATTAATTATTAATATGTTTTGATTTGTCGTATTCCACTAGTGTTCATGAGGGCAATTGTTGTACTGTGATATTATATATACTTGTAAGAGTCGTTAATGTTTTATTAATAATAAGAAAAAGAAAAAAAGAGTCTGTTCAAATAATTAATTGTGTACCATTTGATTCGGCTCTGTTTTTCAGTTTATGTATCTTTGACAGACGTAGGTAGCATGTGTGATGAATTTGATGCTATGTTGCACGGGTGCGGGGGAGCGGGTGCGGAGGCGATACGATACGAGTGCGGGAATACGTAGTTTTAAAAAATTATAGGGTGCGATTCGACTAGGATACGTACGTCTATTTTTTTATTTTTATATTATGCCTATATTATACATAAAATTTAAATAAATTAAAAACTAAATATATAAGAAAAATAATGAAACAGTGCAACTAAATATACAATGTGCATCTTTTGCTTCTATTTTTCTTTTTCTTTTAATAAACAATGTTTAAGATTTGCAAAAAATCCCTTAAAAATTTAAGTTATAACAAAAATAACACAATTAACTCCGGATTCGTGAATCCTCTTTATCGGATTCGCGTATCCGTTATTATTTATATTAAATTAAATAAGTATACAACATGTGGCGAATCGGGTGCGAATTCGTCGAGAATCGCACCGGATGCGAATCCGATACTACAATGTGTTATTTTTTGAAGAATTCGTGCATCAGATTTGAGGGAAAGACGAATCAATTAATATTATTTTATTAAAATTTATGTCGGAAAGAAATGTACATATTCGGGCGAGATGGGGAGTAGTACGTAATTGTCTCCAATATAGAGACAAAAGTTCGTTAGGGTTATATTAAACGAATGATGATGAAAGGGGAAATATAGTAGTAATATATTCCTGGTATTAATCATTGTCCTTCATTCCTGAATAGGGAATATATATAAATTGATTGTTTAAAGTAGTTGCTATCTGTAATTGAATTCATTCATCGACTTAGTTAAAATGATTAGGCAATAAACACTATGGTACTTAATTAATTTAAAAAAAATTAAAACTCATTCAAGAAGATGATGAATTTCTCATTTCAAGATCGGACGTCTTTACAAAGCAGAGCAAATTGGAATTAACACAAATTACTTCTTTTCTGCGCTCGACAACTTCCAATAAATATGCATAGCCAAATTTCACTAATTTTAGAATTTTTCCTCCAAACGGAATATAATATTCCAAAAGATGAAGTTAAAATTAGGGGTCATTATTTAAAAATTTAAGTATTTTGATCATTAAATAACACTATACATTTATAAGAGAAATGCAGAAAAATACACACACAGAGTGTTGGTCTTTACAAATACAAACCTGCTAATCAAATTAGTCTAATTATAAAGATTGTTCGACGAAATTTCGTTGGATATATAAATTAAATCGATAATAATACTAATATTTTAGACATATAAATCAACTTGTTAAGGAAGAAAAGCAGAGGCAAACACACTCTGCTACACACAAAATGCAGATGTTCACAAAAAGCATAATCACCTCATTCATATTAATATACACCATTTTAAACTAATCGAGAATTAAGCGAGCCGATTAAAATATGATTTTACTAATTTAATGTTCAATACGTGTATAATAGTATATAAGAAATTCCAAGTAGTTTCTACGAATATATCCATTAAATAATTAAATTGAATCAAAGTCGGATTATGAGACCTTGAACATATGTTTTTCAAAATTTACCGAGTGTGAATTAATTTGCAGGCATCACAGACAACTACACACAAACACAGGCGAGGTGTTGGCCTCTATAATACATGCATAAAAAAAACATACTATAAATTAATTAGGATATTACCTACACTTATTATGGAAATTTTTTCTTATTATAACTAATATTACACAATACATATACAACTCCCCATAAACAAATACGTAGAAAACTTCCTAATGGTGGAGAAGAGACATATTTCTACGTATTTATTTATGGGGAGTTGTTTCCCTCCGTAAAGGGTTGATTATTTATATAAATATATCTGAAGTTTCTTCAAAAAAAAAAAACAAATATAGCGCGCGCACATATACATAAATATTTAATTACTAGTATGAATTATCTGAAAAAATCTACAGAAATTACAGAGTTATATAATTAAACTTACGTACACATGCACACACAAACATACATATGCTAAATTACATCGAAACAAAGAGGATCTTTCCTCGGAAGAATCATCGAAAAAAATAGAATCAAAATACCCTTAAGGATAATGTGATAAGATCTTAAGGCTTATATATACCCCAACCTCCCCTCTACAAAAATGAAATAAAGAAATAAACTATAAGAAGAAAAACTACATATATCTACGATCGAGTAGTATTTTCCCTTTGAATTTGTTTTCGATATCATTGAAGTAAAGATCGAAGATGAACTCGAGCAACGGAGCGAAGAAGGGAAGTGTTGTTCCAAAGGAGAGGGAGCATGTTTCTACAAAGGTGGGGAAGAAAATAGTACAAGTTGCAGAGAAAGTTGCAAAGTCTACTGCAAATTCTGTCAAGAATCACAATGATAAGGGAAAAGTTAATCCCTCCAATTAAATTAATTACTTCTAATTAATTTAATTTTAGTTAATTTATTGTGCGTGTTGTGTAGTAATTGTGGGTGTGATGTTCATTTGTATACATGTAATTGTCATGTTAATTACACATTTAAATGTAATAAAGTTGTATATGTGAGAATTATATACTCCCTCCGTCTTGCCGAATTCATCCTATTTCTTTTTTGCTTTTTTTGGCACGCTTTTCCACATTTCTCGATGATGGGTTTTAAAATGGATTTGAAAAATTCTTTCTTTTACGGGATACTACGACTGTCCATTAAGAAGAGTCAATTCTATTTGAGAAATGTTGTCCATTGTGAAAGCTTTAGACATGTTGCTGATGATTATGTACCTATCACACACACATACATACATATATATATACACACACGTATATGTATACACAGAGAGAAAATACAATGTACATATATGTATGCATACAAATATAAATACACACACACCACACACAGAGACCCACACGCGGCGTGTTGATCTCCAAAAACAGTAGAAATTAATTATACTGGCGAATTAGTCTATTACCGAGAGATAGAGCGTGCGTGGAAATTCCATATATAATTTATTAATTAATAATATATATTTTTAAAAAAAATAGTACTTCGTAGTAATAGTAATATCTTCGACGTGTTCTAAAGTGAGAAATCCACACTCGGCCACACATTTAACCCAAAACGAAGTTGATTCATTAATTTAAATATTTCACTCTACAAATTATATAATCATCGGAAAATCACATCTCTTCTTCCTTCCTAGAAATCTCAAAGAAATTAATTAGCGGCCAAATTAAAAGACTTATAAAACTCTATAAATACATAGCATTTTGTAGCTTCAATCACACACAACCTTAACACCCAATACATACAAATACTCACATACACATACTAATTAAAAAAAGGAATATATATTAAAGCCAAGGGAAATTTGATTAAATAATGTATATACTTGAATTATTAATGCAGTGTTTGCAGTTGATGATTTAATTGGTTTTGTAATTCGTGACACGAGATCATGTTGAATAGTTTATTGTTAAGTATCATGTCATGTGTTCCCTAATAAATAAATTCATTAATTTAGGAAATTAATATACTCTATACATATATATCCATTATTGTCGATTGATCTATGTTTCCTTTTTCTTTTTTATGTTATATCTCATTTATAATTCACATGCATGAGCATGTAACTTTCGCTGGAAGAAATCAGACTTTTAATTATTTATAAAGTTAGAAAAATAAAAGTAAAATAAATTCAAGATTTTGAATAATTAATTTTCACATTGAAATGGTCTTGTTCCTGTTCTTGAATAAGTCCGATAAGAATATACTACTTCCATCTCACCCACTTAGTCCCATTTTCAAATGGCACAAGAACCAAGAAAAAGGGGAATATGTGGATATAATTAATTCTGGTGAGAGAGAGTTAATTGTAGCCAAGTATTCTTTGTCATTTTAGGAAATGAAATTAATAAGTGAGACGAACCGAAACGGCAAATAAGACTAAGTTAATCAGATGGAGGTAGTATATATAAATATATATGTGTGTGTGTGTATTTTGTTCAAAGAAAATGCACTGACTTTTTTCTTTCAAAATTCTGACCGGAAAAAGTGCAAGTTTTAGTTCATTTATTGCAGCAAATTGTATGTTCATTTATATTTATATATATATAATTGTTCACATGCAAATAAATCCTAGTGTGAGAAGTGCGAATTATGCTTAAAGTTATACAGAATCATGCTTACAGCTATACAGAATTATGCTTATGGTACAAAATTATGCTTACGTCTTATTTTATGCTTATAAGCACAAAATGCACTATAAGCATGATTTTGTATAGCTTTAAGCATAATTCGCACTTCTCACACTAGGACATAAATCTATATGAACCAAACTATATATATATATATATATTGTTACAAGCAGCAGAAAATTCATAAATTAATATGTTACTTTATTTTATCGCTCTCATAGCCAAGATTGAATGTAAGAACTGAGAATTGAAGAAAGATAGGGATTTTTTTTTTTTTTTTTTTTTCTTTTTATTGATTCCTGAATATGATAGGTAGGTCGCTTTTAATTAAGGTAGGTATAGTTAATAATTAATTTCTATGATTAAAGTGATTTTGGTCAATATTTTTCCGCACGATAAAGGAAATATAGTCACAATACTTCCAAAATTGGTATAAACTCAAACTTAATTTGTTGTTTCACACGAAAAACAAATACCCACAAAAAGTGTTTTTTTAGTCTATAACGACTTCAATTGAGCCAAAATAATAGTATTAATTCTGCAGCATAATTCATATGCAATTAATTTAATTTGGAATATATAGCCTTCTTTTATTACAAATAAATTTACTTTTCATGTGGTCGTAGAATTAGTGGGAGAAAATAAAAATAGGAGCTACCAAAAACAAAGTGGAAAAAAAAAAACCCATAAACAATCTTGTGTTGAAATTTTACATTAATTTCATACACCAAGACCTAATTTTGTGAAATGACGCAAGATTATAAGAATTAATAAAATCAATAAGGAGGGACATCTAGCATTAAAAATTAGAATACAATGGTAATTCAACACATGCACACATATCTTACAAATAATAAATCAAATTATCAAAAGCCAAATTAAAAGGAAATTTCAAATCATTAACCAAGAACTTGCATATATAAACCCCACACATTCATCTACAAAATGTGTTGTGTTCTCACACAAAATTAACCAAGAACGTGCGTAGAGATTCAAACTCGAGTTCACACATACACTAAATTTCTCCATGTAATTAGTCATATAACCCACACACACTAATTTTACCAAGAACTTGCATTTATAAAACCCACACACCCTCTTTAATTCACTATATTTTAAAATCATGTATGGGAAAATTAAAAATTAAAAAGAACTAGATATTTGACAAGGAAACTTCACAGTTTAACCAAGAACATGCATAGCCTTAAGCCATAAATTATACTCGAAATTTCTCCATTATATACATCGTTTCTTCACTGAAGTCGCATAGAAATCACCAACCCTAACTCTCAAAATATGTATAAATAGCAACAATAGCTTAAAGCATACACCACAGCAAGAAAAGCAAGCAAGTAAGAGAGATATCCAATTTCTTTATAAAATATATACATTAATTTACTTAGAGAGAAAATATATTAAGATGGATTATTCATACAAAGGGGAGAAGAGCAAGAATGAAGAAGATAAGGAGAAGAAGAAGGCAACTGTAATTCCTGCAAATAGGAAGCATGTTTCAACAATGATGGCAAATGCAACTGCTAAATTTGTTGGAAAAGCTATCGACGATATCAAGAACAAGTCCAAAGTCGGTCCAAGTATGAATTAGTATATAGTATGTGTGTTAAGGTCTATATATAGTTCATACTCCCTCCGTTAATGATCTCCTGTACTTTTTTTTTCACGCATTTCCACGCTTTTTGATTATGAGTTTTTAAATGAATTTTTGAAGTATTTTCTCGTAAAAGAAAAAAAAAATACTTCCAAAATTCATTTTAAAACTCATCATCAAGAAGCGTGGAAACGCGTGTTAAAATCATGAACGGAGGGAGTATTACTTATTATTAATTATTAATATATTTTGATTTGTCGTATTCCACTAGTGTTCATGAGGGCAATTGTTGTACTGTACTGTGATATTATATATACTTGTAAGAGTCGTTAATGTTCTATTAATAATAAGAAAAAGAAAAAAAGAGTCTGTTCAAATAATTAATTGTGTACCATTTGATTCGGCTCTGTTTTTCAGTTTATGTATCTTTGATAGACGTAGGTAGCATGTGTGATGAATTTGATGCTATGTTGCACAGGTGCGGGGGCGATACAATACGAGTGCGGGGGTATGTAGTTTTAAAAAATTATAGGGTGCGATTCGGCTAGGATACGTATTTCTATTTATTTTTTATTTTTATATTATTATGTAATGCCTATATTATACATAAAATTTAAATAAATGAAAAACTAAATATATATGAAAAATAATGAAACAGTGCAACTAAATATACAACATACATCTTCTGCTTCTATTTTCCTTTTTCTTTTAATAAACAATGTTTAAGATTTGCAAAAAATCCCTTAAAAATTTAAGTTATAACAAAAATAACATAATTAACTCCAGATTTGTGAATCCTCTTTATCGGTTCGCGTATCTGTTATTATTTATACTAAATTAAATAAGGATACGACATGTGGCGAATCGGGTGTGAATTCGTCGAGAATCGCACCGGATGCGATACGGGTGCGAATCTGATACTGTAATGTGTTATTTTTTGAAGAATCCGTGCATCAGATTTGAGGAAAAGACGAACCAATTAATATTATTTTATTAAAATTTATGTCGGAAAGAAATGTACATATTCGGGCGGGCGAGACGGGGGAGTAGTACGTATTGTCTCCAATATAGAGACAAAAGTTGTTAGGGTGTGTTTGGTAAAGAAGATGAACCAAGATGAACCAAGATGAGAGAGATCATCTTGGTTCATCTCACTGTTTGGTAACCAACTAAAATAAACTGGAGGACCCGAGATGAATACAAGGCCCGTTGATATTTCACTGTTCTGCCTTGTTTAGTCATCTCACGTTTTTGGTCGGATGAGGTGAACTCATTCAAACAGTAACACAATATTTTCTCTCTCTTACCATTTTACCCTTATGTATTTATACGATTTCAAATAATAATAATAATAATAATAATAATATAATAAAATAATAATAATAATAATGTAATAAAATAATAATAATAATAATAAATAAATAAATAATAACAATAATAGTAATAATAATAATAATAAATCAATAATAATAATAATGTAATAAAATAATAATATTAATGTAATAAAATAATCATAATAATAAATAAATAATATCAATAATAGTAGTAATAATAATAATAATAATAATAATAAATATTAATAATTTAATAAAATAATAATAATAATAATAATAATAATAACAATAATAATAATAATAATAGTAATAGTAATAGTAACAATTATAATAATAGTAATAATAATAATAAATAATAATAATAATTTAATAATAATAATAGTAATAATTATAATAATAACAAGAATAATAATAATAATAAATATAATAATAATAATAATAATAATAAATAATAATAACAATAATAGTAATAATTATAATAATAACAAGAATAATAAAAATAATAACTTAACAATATAATAATAATAATAATAATAATAATAATAATAATAATAAATATATTAATAATAATAATAAATAATAACAATAATAGTAATAATTATAATAATAACAAGAATAATAAAATAATAACTCAACAATATAATAATAATAATAATAATAATAATAATAATAATAATAATAATAATAATAATAATACAGAGTAATAAATAATAAATAATAAATGGTACTATTTAATCTCAATGATAAAAAGTGAAATCGGTAGGGGTATTTAATAAGGGTAAAATAGTCAATTTAAATTTTAATCTAAAGTTTTGCAATTTGTACCAAACACAATATGATATCATCCGGGTCTGAATTTTTTGCTACCAAATAGTGAGATGAATGATTCATCTTGACACTATTCATATGAGTCATCTTGAGATGAATCATCATTCTTCATCTTGAGATGATTACCAAACGCAGCCTTAGGGTATATATTAAACGAATGATGATGAAAGGGGAAATATAGTAGTAGTAGTAATATATTCCTAGTATTAATCATTGTCCTTCACTTCATTCCTGAATAGGGAATATATATAAATTGATTGTTTAAAATAGTTGATATACTGTAATTGAATTCATTCCTTCACTTAGTCAAAATTATTAGGCAATAAACACTATGGTACTTCATTAATTTAAAAAAAAATTAAAACTCATTCAAGAAGATGATGAATTTCTCATTTCAAGATCGGACGTCTTTACAAAACAGAGCAAATTGGAATTAACACAAATTACTTCTTCTTTTCTGCGCTCGACAACTTCCAATAAAATGGCATAGCCAAATTTCACTAATTTTAGAATTTTTCCTCCAAACGGAATATAATATTCCAAAAGATGAAGTTAAAATTAGTGGTCATTATTTAAAAATTTAAGTATTTTGATCATTAAATAACACTATACATTTATAAGAGAAATGCAGAAAAATACACACACAAGAGTGTTGGTCTTTACAAATACAAACCTGCTAATCAAATTAGTCTAATTATAAAGATTGTTCGACGAAATTTCGTTGAATATATAAATTAAATCGATAATAATACTAATATTTTAGACATATAATTCAACTTGTTAAGGAAGAAAATCAGAGGCAAACACACTCCGCTACACACACAAAATGAAGTTGTTCACAAAAAGCATAATCACCTCATTCATATTAATATATCCCCAACCATATTAAACTAATCGAAAATTAAGCGAGACGATTATAACATGATTTTACTAATTTAAAATGTTCAATATATGTATATAATATAAGAAATTCCAAGGTAGTTTCTACGAATATACCCATTAAATAATTATATTTGAACCAAAGTCTGATTATATGAGACCTTGACTGTATGTTTTTCAAAATTTTCCGAGTATGAATTAATTTGCAGGCAACATAGACAACTACACACAAACACAGGCGACGTGTTGGCCTCTATAAATTAAAAACATATAAATTAATTAGAACATTACCTACACTTATTATGGAAATTTTGTCTTATTATAACTAATCTCACACAAAACGTACAACTCCCCATAAACAAATATGTAAATATATACTACCTCCGTCCTCCATCTGTTGGACTTTTCTTTAGCACTCGTTTTCAGGCTTCTTGATTATGGGTTTTAAAATAAATTTATAAAGTTTTTTTTTCTTTTACGAGATACTACGACACCCGGACTATCCCGTAAAAGAAAAAATACTTCAAAAATTCATTTCAAAAACCCATCATCAAGAAGCGTGGAAACGCGTGCAAAAAAAAGTCCAAGAGACGGAATACAGAGGGAGTACATAAATACACATGTTTATTAGTACTAGCAGAGATTGTTACGTGCGTTGCACGTATAATCTTGTTGCACGTATAATATTTTGTTTAATATAATTAATTTATTACAAATATTAATATACTTGAAGATATAAGGAAAAAATCTTTATAAGTTGTGAAATTATTAATATTAATAATTAATATGATGACCTTTATTAATATCTAAATCATCTTTTCTTTTCAAAGTCTGTCTTAAAATGTAAATTGTCCATTGATTTTGTTGAAAAAATATCGTTGTCTAAGCTTTTTCATGTACAAGAGTCTGACTCTAAAATTTTAATTTGTACGTGCAAAGAAAACACCAAATTAAATTCTATTTTTTTTAAATTCAATAGAATTAAAAGTTGTCATTGAAAAAAATAGTTAAATGCTTTCTCCAACTAAGCACCCTAAACAAACAGTTATCTTTCTTGTATGAATAATTCTGGCACTAATTTAAAAATGACGCCACAGAGGTTTCAAACCTTGAGACATTTACCGTGGAGGTCGTAGCTTTAACCTCACTACTGCTAGACCAACACACTCACACAAAGATTTAGTACCTTTTTCTACTTCAATTCACATTCCTTTCACTATACATTATTTTGTAAAGAAAAACTAAACTATCAAAAAAATTATCTACTATCTAGAATGATAGCTCCCTTAACCTAAGGTTCATCTTAGAAATGAAAAACTTTACCCTCAATCTCATTCCACTAGAATTCATATTGTACATATTCCAAATATTTTTCATTTTTTTGAATTTCTCAAAATTTGGTCAGAAAATTATTGCTCCACATCATAATTGAAATTATGATTTGAAAACTATTGCACAACTGGAAAAATCAGCACTGTTGTACTAATGCTACAATTGCGCGTCGCCGACAGATTTTGGCAGTGTCCACATTCGACTACACTATGCTAGACTCACTTTGTTCAAGTAGCTAGATCAAGTCATCGATCTTTCTAACAGTTAAATTATTCAAACTTCTTCTAGCATCAAGTAATAATCCAGATAATTATTCTAATATCCTATTTTTTATAAATTATATTATTAAATTTTGTGTTCCACCAAAAATAGAAGATAATTATTCTAAAAACCAACATATGGAGAATCCATTAGAAATTGATAGATCGTCATAATAATAATAATAATAATAATAATAATAATAATAATAATAATAATAATAATAATAATAATAATAATAATAATAATAATAATAATAATAATAATAATAATAATAATAATAATAACTAATAATAACTCCTATATACTAATATTAATACTAATTATAATACTAACAATAATAATATATTATTAAACTTTCATATAAATACTGTGAATTCAATTTATATATATTTAACAAAAGTTGATTGTATAAGTGTGTATATCAATTTAACCATGTTTGAATTATTATTGTTGGATAATACTAATACAATAATAATACTAACAATAATAATATATTATTATATTATACATATTATTGACATAATATAAGATTTATATAATGGGGGCATAATAGGTAAACTCAATTTTGTAAAACAATGCACTTTTATAATAGGCTATAGATTGTTTATTTGAAAAAATCTATAGAAATTAAACATGCATACACAAACTATACATATATAGGCTAAATTACATCGAAACAAAGAGGATTTTTCCTCGGAAGAATCATCGAAAAAATTAGAATCAAAACTGCATAGGGTTTGGAGTGAAAATAATAAGATCTCAAGGCTTATATAATACCCCAATCACTCCCTCTACAAAAATGAAAAAAACAGAAATAAACTACATAAGAAGAAAAACTACATATATATCTACGAGTAGTAATTTCCCTTTAATTTGTTTTCAATATCATTGAAGTAAAGATCGAAGATGAACTCGAGCAACGGAGCGAAGAAGGGAAGTGTTGTTCCAAAGGAGAGGGAGCATGTTTCTACAAAGGTGGGGAAGAAAATAGTACAAGTTGCAGAGAAAGTTGCAAAGTCTACTGCAAATTCTGTCAAGAATCATAATGATAAGGGAAAAGTTAATCCCTCCAATTAAATTAATTACTTCTAATTAATTTAATTTTAGTTAGTTTATTGTGGATGTGATAATCATTTGTATACATGTAAATTGTCATACGCATTTAAATGTAATAAAGTTATATGTTATGTGAGAATTATTTATAAATAAAGATATCATGTTTTTATCATATCTTCATTGAATAATTGTTTTGAACATCATGCTATGATTGAATTTAATGAGAGAATGTTTCTTTTTCATAATTTTTGGTGTGTGTTCTAATAAATGAAAATAGCAAGTATTTATTTAAATTAAAGGAGCCTAGACAAGAAACTAAGTGAATCTAGCTCATTCTTAAATAACACATACTATTGGATTGGTGAATGTAATAGAGAATTTAGACCTATCCAAAAATAGTAAATTAATAATAGATGTCGCCAATTTAGAGACAAAAGTTGGTTAATTAGGTGAAGAAAGAAAAAGATATAATTAGAAAAGAATGAATGTGTGAAAAGGAAATATTAATTGTCCTTCAACGGATTCCTGAATATAATATGATTTGTCGTTTAAGGTAATTAATTATTTTGTTCATGAATGAAGTGATTTTGGTCTAATTAATTATAAGTCAAGTCTTTCCCACATGAAAAATAAAAGAAGTCATAATTAATATACTTTCCAAATTTAGTAATGGCCTACACACGTTAACTAGAGTTGCACTTTGTTTGTTTAACACAAGAATAAATTAACCCTAATAATAAATTGCTCCAATTATGCCATAAATAAATAAATAAAATAAATAAATTTACACTCCTTAATTAAACACGCTGCAGACACAAATTCATGCAAAATTCCACCTTTCAATTCGTAGAAAACAATATTCTTGAAATTCAACTGACATTATTTCAAAAAAAAAATACTTGGAATTGAAATTGCTAACAATTTCTCAAGAGGTTGTAGTTCGAAGTTTCATTATTCATAGGGCTGCCTATCCGGTTAACCAAAAAGTTCGGTTAACCGAACCGAAAATAGAGGAAAATTAGGAACCGGGACCGGACCTCAAGTTTTAATTCGGGTGTCCCGGAACCGAACCAAAGTTATTCAGTTCAGTTCCGGGTACCCGAAATGGAACCGATTTTAATTATTCTTATTATATACTACCTTCATCCCATTATATTAGAGCTAATTTGACTTGCACAGAAACCAATGAATGGAATGATATGTGGCTATAATTAATTCTAAGGAGAGAGAGTTAATTATAGCCAAGTATTTTTTACCATTTTAGGAAAGAGCTCTAATATAATGGGACGGACCAAAAAGGAAATAAGCTCTAATATAATGGGATGGAGGTAGTATATTGTCTTCTTTAATTTATTCAATTTGCATTTCTCTTTTCATCATCATAAACCAAACAATATTAACCATAATAATATACCTAAGCAAGTGCAGTAGACAATCATAATCTTAAAGCACATATACAAAAAACTAACTTTTTAAATAACTAATTAATCAAATACTATTGGGATCATATGTAAATCCATAATGCATAAATTGAGAAACATAATACATTCAAATGAAAATGTTAATTAAATAAAATATAGGAGTATATGAATATGATTTATAATTTGTATTATAAAATATAAAATAATAAAAATTAAAATTAATAAGTATTTCGGTTCCTCGGTTAGAACCAATCGGTTCCCGGTTAGAACCGAGAACCGAAAATTCTAAAACTATAGGAACCGGGACCGGACCGTAGACCGAAATTAATTATACTGGCGAATTAGTCTATTACCGAGAGATAGAGCGTATGGAAATTCCATATATAATTTATTAATTAATAATATATATTTTTTAAAAAAATAGTACTTCGTAGTAATAGTAATATCTTCGACGTGTTCTAAAGTGAGAAATCCACACTCGGCCACACATTTAACCCAAAACGAAGTTGATTCATTAATTTAAATATTGCACTCTACAAATTATATAATCATCGGAAAATCACATCTCTACTTCCATTTTTAAATTCACATTTCATACGCCAAGGCCTTCTGTGAAATGATACACGATTATAAGAATTAATAAAATCTCACTCAAAAAATAAATTATAAAATAAAAAATCAATGTGGGACAATTAGCATTAAAAATTAGAATTAGTCGGTAATTCAACACATGCACACACATCTTATATACAAATAATAAATCAAATTATCAAATACCAAATTAAAAGGAAATTTCAAATCATTAACAAAGAACTTGCATATATAAACCCCCCACATTCACCTACAAAATGTGTTGTGTCCTCACACAAAATTAACCAAGAACGTGCATAGAGATTCAAACTCGAGTTCACACATACACTTAATTTCTCCAAGTAACTAATCATATAGCCCACACACATTAAGTTTACCAAGAACTTGCATTTATTATAAACCCACACACCCTCTTTAATTCACTATATTTTAATATTATGGGAAAATTATAAATTAACAAGGGCTAGATATTTGACAAGGAAACTTCACAATTTTAACCAAGAACATGCATAGCCTTAAGCCATAAATTATACACGAAATTTCTCCATTATATACATCGTTTCTTCACTGAAGTCGCATAGAAATCACCAACCCTAACTCTCAAAATATGTATAAATAGCAACAATAGCTTAAAGCATACACCACAGCAAGAAAAGCTAGCAAGTAAGAGAGATATCCAATTTCTTTATAAAATATATACATTAATTAACTTAGAGAGAAAAGATATTAAGATGGATTATTCATACAAAGGGGAGAAGAGCAAAAATGAAGAAGGTAAGGAGAAGAAGGAGGAGGCAAGTGTGATTCCTGCAAAAAGGAAGCATGTTTCAACAATGATGGCAAATGCAACTGCTAAATTTGTTGGAAAAGCTATCGACGATATCAAGAACAAGTCCAAAGTCGGTCCAACTATGAATTAGTATATAGTATGTGTGTTAAGGTCTATATATAGTTCATACTCCCTCCGTTCATGATCTACTATATTTTTTTTTGCACGCATTTCCATGCTTCTTGATGATGAGTTATTAAATGAATTTTTGAAGTATTTTCTCGTAAAAGAAAAAAAAATACTTCAAAAATTCATTTTAAAACTCATCATCAAGAAGCGTGGAAACTTGTGCTAAAGAAAAGTCCATGAAATCATGAACGGAGGAGGGAGTATTACTTATTATTAATTATTAATATGTTTTGATTTGTCGTATTCCACTAGTGTTCATGAGGGCAATTGTTGTACTGTGATATTATATATACTTGTAAGAGTCGTTAATGTTTTATTAATAATAAGAAAAAGAAAAAAAGAGTCTGTTCAAATAATTAATTGTGTACCATTTGATTCGGCTCTGTTTTTCAGTTTATGTATCTTTGACAGACGTAGGTAGCATGTGTGATGAATTTGATGCTATGTTGCACGGGTGCGGGGGAGCGGGAGTGGGTGCGGGGGCGATACGATACGAGTGCGGGGATACGTAGTTTTAAAAAATTATATGGTGCGATTCGGCTAGGATACGTACGTCTATTTTTTTATTTTTATATTATTATGTAATGCCTTTATTATACATAAAATTTAAATAAATCAAAAACTAAATATATAAGAAAAATAATGAAACAGTGCAACTAAATATACAATGTACATCTTCTGCTTCTATTTTTCTTTTTCTTTTAATAAACAATGTTTAAGATTTGCAAAAAAATCCCTTAAAAATTTAAGTTATAACAAAAATAACACAATTAACTCCGGATTTGTGAATCCTCTTTATCGGATTCGCGTATCCGTTATTATTTATATTAAATTAAATAAGTATACAACATGTGGCGAATCGGGTGCGAATTCGTCGAGAATCGCACCGGATGCGATACGGATGCGAATCCGATACTACAATGTGTTATTTTTTGAAGAATTCGTGCATCAGATTTGAGAGAAAGACGAACCAATTAATATTATTTTATTAAAATTTATGTCGGAAAGAAATGTACATATTCGGGCGAGACGGGGAGTAGTACGTAATTGTCTCCAATATAGAGACAAAAGTTCGTTAGGGTTATATTAAACGAATGATGATGAAAGGGGAAATATAGTAGTAATATATTCCTGGTATTAATCATTATCCTTCATTCCTGTATAGGGAATATATATAAATTGATTGTTTAAAGTAGTTGCTATCTGTAATTGAATTCATTCATTGACTTAGTTAAAATTATTAGGCAATAAACACTATGGTACTTGATTAATTTTAAAAAAAATAAAACCCATTCAAGAAGATGATGAATTTCTCATTTCAAGATCGGACGTCTTTACAAAGCAGCGCAAATTGGAATTAACACAAATTATTTCTTCTTTTCTGCGCTCGACAACTTCCAATAAAATGGCATAGCCAAATTTCACTAATTTTAGAATTTTTCCTCCAAAGGAATATAATATTCCAAAAGATGAAGTTAAAATTAGTGGTCATTATTTAAAAATTTAAGTATTTTGATCATTATACATTATACATTTATAAGAGAAATGCAGAAAAATACACACACAAGAGTGTTGGTCTTTACAAATACAAACCTGCTAATCAAATTAGTCTAATTATAAAGATTGTTCGACGAAATTTCGTTGGACATATAAATTAAATCGATAATAATACTAATATTTTAGACATATAATTCAACTTGTTAAGGAAGAAAAGCACAGGCAAACACACTCCGCCACAGACACAAAATGCAAATGTTCACAAAAAGAGCATAATCACCTCATTCATATTAATATATCCCCAACCATATTAAACTAATCGAAAATTAAGCGAGACGATTATAACATGATTTTACTAATTTAATGTTCAATATATGTATATAATATGAGAAATTCCAAGTAGTTTCTACTGTACGAATTATCCATTAAATAATTAAATTGAACCAAAGTCTGATTATATGAGACTTTGACTGTATGTTTTTCAAAATTTTCCGAGTATGAATTAATTTGCAGGCAACATAGACAACTACACACAAACACAGGCGACGTGTTGGCCTCTATAAATTAAAAACATATAAATTAATTAGAACATTACCTACACTTATTATGGATATTTCGTCTTATTATAACTAATCTCACACAAAACGTACAACTCCCCATAAACAAATACGTAAATATATACTATCTCCGTCCTCCATCTCTTGGACTTTTTTTTAGCACTCGTTTTCACGCTT
This sequence comes from Mentha longifolia, assembly GCA_001642375.2. Classification (NCBI taxonomy): domain Eukaryota; kingdom Viridiplantae; phylum Streptophyta; class Magnoliopsida; order Lamiales; family Lamiaceae; genus Mentha; species Mentha longifolia. The sequence continues at coordinate 3,228,907 of CM038114.1, read as the reverse complement.
CTTGATTATGAGTTTTAAAATGAATTTATAAAGTATTTTTTTTTTATATGTATATATAATTAAGAAGAGTCAATTCTATTTGAGAAATGTTGTCCATTGTGAAAAGTCTTTAGACATGTTGCTGATGATTATGTACCTACCACATATATATATATATATATATATATATAGACGTACTCCTTTCGTTATTTTTGACTTGTCTTGTTTGTTGAATATATGAATGGAATAAAACGAAACAAGTCAAAAATAACAGAAGAGGTATATGTATACACAGAGAGAAAATACAGTAAGCAAGCACAAAACAAACACACACACTCGATCGCGCACGTAAACACATATACATGTATGCATACAAACATGATACACACACACAGAGAGACCCACACTCATGCGTACGTGGAAATTCCACATGGTTTATTAATTAATAATAATATTTTATAAAAAAAAAAGTAGTAGTAATAGTAATATCTTCGACGTGTTCTAAATTGAGAAGTCCACACTCGGCCACACATATTATTTCACTCTACAAATTATATAATCATCGGAAAATCAGATCGATGTCTTCTTCCTTCCTAGAAATCTCACAGAAATTAATTAGCGGCCAAATGAAAAGACTTAATTAAAACTCTATAAATACATAGCATTTTGTAGCTTCAATCACACACCACCTTATATAACACCCAATACATACAAATATTCACATACACATACTATCAAAAAAAAAAAAGAGTGAAGATCACATCATGAGTTCGAGCAACGGAGGAAAGGGGAGCATTTTCCCGAAGAAAATGCCAAAGGTTTCGACGATGATGGGCAAGACCATTGCAAGCGCTGCGGCCAAAGCCGTTAAATCTGCCGCCACTGCCGTCAAGAACAAGGGAAAGTAAGGAATATTAAAGCCAAGGGAAATTTGATCAAATAATGTTTAGTAGAAGATTAATTTTATTTTTAATTTGTTCTTAATTCCTAGCTATTACACTATGTATGTACTTGAATTAATAATGTAGTGTTGGCAGTTGATGATTTAATTGGTTTTGTAATTCGTGACACGAAATCATGTTGAATAGTTTAATTGGTTATGTACTTGTATCATGTCATGTGTGCCTAATAAATAAATTCATTGATTTAGGAAATTAATCTACTCTATACATATACATCCATTATATTGTCGATCGATCTGTTTCATTTTCGATTTGATTTTGGGAAATATATGCATGGCCAAGTCACTATAATTTCAAGTTTTAGATTAAATTTACAAGCTCAACAAGGATCATATAGATATGCAATAAACTCTTTAACATAAATTAAAGAAAAAAAAAAGAAAAAGAGGAGAGAATAAAATTAAATAATTAATTATTTGTTAGTGATTGGAGCTAATTATTCAGGAACTGTTAGTGAATTGATCTCGAAATCAAACTATGTAAATTAGTAGGAAGGGCTTGAATTATTTGGAGGCTAGGATATACTATATGAGATAATTAAACTTCAAACCATCACCATTTCCAGAAAATTTTAAATAATAATAAGAGTTGAAAATATATATATATTATTGTTTTCTTTGCGTTTGGTATTTTAAATAAAAAATCGTTCATTTTAATTTTGCGAAAGCATATAACTCTTGCTGGAAGAAAAGATATTTTTTAATTATTTGTAAAGTTTGAAAAATTAAAAAATATATATATTCAAGTTTGAATGATTAATTTTCACTTTGAAATGGTCTTGTTTTTGGTCTTGAATAAGTCAGATGAAAATGCACTGACTTCTTTCTTTCAGAATTCTGACTGGAAAAAGTTTCAGTTTTAGTTCATTTTATTGCATCAAATCGTATGTTCCATATATATAATCTTTTTCATTTAAGGGTGTGTTCTCTATGATGAAAAATTATTATGGGAAAATGAGATAAAATTGAACTATCATCTTTTAAATATCCCACCTTTTCCCACATTTTCCCACCTTCCTTATCTTTGATGAAGAATTTTACTCCTTCTTCAATGGAAAATATTATCCCACCAATGTGGAGTGAAAGTATTTTCCTTCCATTAGAGTGAAAATGAAGGGGAAAAATGAGTAGAAGGTGGGAAAATATGGAAAAGGTAGGAAATTTAAAGGGTGATTGTTCTCTTTTCCCATGATAATTTTTCATCATAAAGAACACACCCTAAGTGTATTATATTGTTGCAAGCAGCAGAAAATTCATAAATTAATACGTTACTTTATTTTCTAATTTTTCAAGAATATATATATATATATATATACATAAGAAAATGTATAAGAAATTCATGATCGCTCAAAATGTAACAACTGAGAAGAAAGATAAGGAATTTTTTTTATTGATTTCTGAATATGATAGATAGGTCGCTTTTAATTAAGGTAGGTATAGTAGTTAATAAATCATATCTATAAATAGCAACAATAACTTAAAGCATACACTTTAACAAGAAAAGAGTCGTTCCTGTTTTACTAATTATAAGATGAAAAAAAAAAAAAAAGAAGAGTCTGTTCAAGTAAGTAATTGTGTACCATTTTTTTATTCGGCTCTGTTTTTCAGTTCATATATCTTTGATAGATGTAGGTAGCATGTGATGAATTTAAGGGGAAAAAAAAAACCAATTAACTTTTCCCACGTTAAATATTTCAGATATAATGCAAATGGACAAAAGTTCGTTACGAAAATACTAATTTTAAAATTAAAAAAAAAAAAAGATTGATGATGAAAGAGGAAATATAGTCCTGGTATTAATCATTGTCCTTTATTCCTGAATAGGGAATATAAATTGATTGTTTAAAGTAGTTGCTATTATTGAATTCATTCCTGACTACGTCAAAATTATTAGGCAATATAATAGTAGTAAACACTATGGTAGTACTTAGTTTTTTTTAATTTAATGTAAAACTCATTCAAGAAGATGATGAATTCTCATTTCAAGATCGGACGCCTTTTAAAAAAACAGAGCAAATTGAAGTACTTAACACAACTTATAACTTCTTATTCTTTCTTTTTTTTCCTGCGACAACTTTAATTCCAATAAAATGGTATGGCCAAATTTTACTAATTTTAGAACTTTCCCTCAAAACGGATTGTAATATTACAAAACATGATGGTAAAATTAGCGGTCATTATTTAAAAATTGAAGTATATATGCATTATTATACATTATGCATGTTATAACGTGACATGATACATCATTTGACATGTCATTTAATAGGGAGGAAAATAGAGCATATTTATAAAAGAAACACACACACAAAATGTTGGTCTTTACAAACACAAACCTGCTAATTAGTATAAGTATATATTAAGATTATTCAACGAAATTTCGTTGGATATAGAAATTACATCGATAATAATAATAATAATAATATTTTAGGGCTGTGTTTGGTAAAAAGTTATGATTATGTAGGATTAATAAACATGAGATTGTTTGTATGAATAGAAAATGAGATAAATAATCTATATTTGTGTTTGGCAGGTAAGACTAAAAAGTAAGATAAGTTAAATAGGTGTTTGGTATCAAAGCCAAAACTCAAGATTAAATTAGAAATTTACAAAAATAACCTTATATATATATATTTTTTTTTTTATCTAAGATACAAAACCTAACACTTCCCTATTTTTTATTTTTGTAATTTACTATTTTTAATATTATCTATTTTTTTTATTTTGTAATCTAATTTAAATTTTTATTTACATATCTATTTTTTTATTTTGTAATCCTTTTTTTGTAATCTGATTATATATTATTTATATATTATTAAATACTATTTACTTATTTTATAATATGTTATTTATTTATATATTGTTTAATTTAAATACTAGCACAAACAAATTGATCTAGGTGGCTGCAAAATCCTGGAACGGAAAAATAATATTGCGAATCTATGAGAGTTTGAAGGGTAAATGAGGGAATTAGAGAAATAATCTTAGGTACTGTTTCAATTGGGATTCATAATCTTAGGGGGAGGGCGAGTCAAGTTAACCCAAAAAAACAGTGAAATAGGGACGGGCTCTCCCATAAACCCGGGCCTCCAAGATTATTTATAATAGCCACCAAACACTTATATAAGCTATGATTATTATTTTATCCACCATAATCTACCTTATCAAACACACCCTAGACATATTTAGGAAGAAAAGCAGAGGCAAACACACTCCGCTACACACACATACAAAATGAAGATGTTCACAGAAAAGCATAATCATCTAGAACTTTATATTTATTCTCCAAATATTCTAAGTGTATTAATTAGAAAATAATTAAAAATTCAAATAAATTTAAATTTTTTATAAGATTTTTCAAAATTAGAATATATATGTATATATACATTATAATATGAGAAATTCCAAGTAGTTTCTACGAATATATCCATTAAATAATTCAATTGAACCAAAGTCGGATTATGAGACCTTGACTATATGTTTCTCTACACACAAACAAAGGCAACGTGTGTTGGCCTATACAAAACATATAAATTAATTAGATTATTACAGACACTTATTATGGAAATTTCGTCTTATTAACTAATCTCACACAATATAATTATACATATGTATAATCATCGGAAAATCATAAGCAACATCTCTTATATCTTCCTAGAAATCTCACAGAAATTAGCGCCAAAACTACGTACCCAAATTAGAACTCTATAAATACACAGCATTAATGCAAAACCTAGCTTCAATCACACACCACCTTAACCCAATACACACACCTTGATAATTTCTTTGATTAAGGATTTTTTTATATATAAAAAAAATCAAGAGAGAAGATGAGTTCGAGCAACGGAGGAAAGGGAAGCATTTTCCCGAAGAAAATGCCAAAGGTTTCGACGTTGATGGGGAAGACAATCGGAAGCGCTGCGGTTAAAGCCGTTAAATCTGCCGCCACTGCTGTCAAAAACAAGGGAAAGTAAGGAATATTAAAGCCAAGGGAAATTAAATTAAATAATGTTTAGTAGAAGATTAATTTTATTTTTAATTTGTTCTTCCTATTATACATACTACTTTTATGTGAATATGTACGTACTAGTGTACTTATGTTGATTTAGGATACCAAATGTTGAATAATTAATTTGTTGTGTTTTATTGTAATTGTACCATGCGTGCCTAATTAATAAATTCATTTATTTACGAAAATTTTACTGTATACTCATTGTCGATCGATTATCTGTTTATGATCATCTTTTATAATGTTATGTAGTATTTCATTGTTGTGAGATATGATAAATAAAAAAATAAAAAAAAGGGAAATGTAAAAATTAATTTCTCACGTGTCGAACAAACTGCAACTATATATATAAGATGGCGGGTTTTCTTTTCCTATTCTTATAAAGTTTTAGATTAAATTTACATTATAAGCTCATGAAACTTTAATTGGCTATTAAAAAATTGGGAAAGAGAGAAAAATAAAAATAAAAATGAAGGACATAAAACTCCACAAGGATCATAGATATGCTATAAACTCTTTGACATAAAAAATAAAGGAGAGAATCAAATTAAATTAATTAATTGTTAGTGATCGAAGTTAATTATTCATGAGGTATTGTTAATTAATGAATTAATGCTTTCCCAATCTCAAACAATATATGGCTGGAATTATTTGGAAGATGAGATATTTAAACTCCAATTAACCATTATCATTTCCAGAAATAGGTAAGAGAAAATAGGGTCTTTTGTCCCCTTAGAGGCTAAAATTTCAAATTATGCCCAAACTATAACCTTACACAACATTTGCCCATTTTAATTTTGAATGGACAAAATTGCCCTTACTTGTAAGAAATATAAGTATTCCCCCTTCATCCCTCATTCTTCTTCTCGACCATCATCTTCTCAACCATCATCTGCTCTCGACATCTCTCTCAGACTCGACATTTGTTCTCCTCTCGAGTTGATTTTTGTGGTAGGCTAGGGTTTCGGCGAACACGGTGATTGAAGCTACGAAGATGTTGTCCATCGCTTTTTTCTCTTCGATGGGCGAATGTAGTTAATATCTAGGTGTTAATATCTAGGGTTTCTTCTCTTCTCTTCGCTTGAAGGTCCCCAGGGAGAAAATCTAGGTGTTTCTTGCCGGAGAAAGCTAGAACGAACCCTACGGCAACGAACGACGCATCTGGACGAATCCAAAAACGACAACAATGCTAGAGAATTTATCAGGTTTGGGTTTTGATGCTGCTGTTTTTGATGCTGCTGTTTTTGATGCTGCTGCTACTGAATTTTACTTCATCTCAAGCGGGTTCGGAGATGGTGGAATCGGCGGCAGTGAACTTCCATGCGGCGCCAACGAGGTTGAAGTCCTTCTAAATAAATTGTAGTGCAAGTTTTGTTGAGTTGATTTTGTATGTGAAGCAACAATTTTTTTGGATCTTTTCTCATTAATTCTTAAAGCTAGGTTTAAATGCGGAGCAATAAATGCGGAGTAGTAAAGTTGTTAGATTATTCGTAGGAATGTTATCTGAGATGGTTAGATTATAATTGATTTTTCTTACCACATAGACATTTTTCTTACTATCTTCTTAATATTAGTTCTGTTTTTCTTATGATCCATTTCATTCATCTCATGAACATATTTGTTTCTTACGGAACATAATAAGAATTTATTAATTTCTTACGACGTCGCAAAGGAGAATAGTACATTTTATTACTTTCCTTTCTCCGATTTTCTTACGCAGCTTATGGCATCTCCCATAATGGCTTTTGCTACGATAAACACATCTCGTGAGTGTGCGTCAAATTTTTCTTGTGGGCCTAGTCAGTGGATTATAGATGGCATATCAGAGCAAGATTTGGCAGATGAGGATGATATCCAACTGTTAACGGAATGTACGGCTACCGGGCAGATTGTTCGGGGGTCTTCCTTTCAGTGCAAGGATAGCATGGTTTCAGCAATTCATGCGTATCATTTGAAGAATTTTATGGAGTTCCGCACGAAAAAATCTGATCTAAAAAGATACCATCTTATTTGCAAGTTTGGCGCAGAATGCACGTTTTTATTACGAAGCACATCCCTTGGCAACTCATGGAGAATAATAAAGCTGGTCGAACACACATGTGCCAGAGATATCCGCTTGTGCGCCGAACCTAAGGTGACTTCCAGAGCTATAGCTGAGTATGTTGCCCCTAACATGACGACAGATGGATTTGTTATTAGGCCATCTGATATACAAGGGCAGGTACTTAGGGAGTTTGGTGTTAGATTGCCATACCCAACTGCGTTAGCTGGTCGGAACAAAGCTTTGGAATCTATTTTCGGAGAACATGAAAAGTCCTTCCAGGTTTGCCTTTGTAATTTTGTACTTTTTTTCCTTCTTTTTTTGTAAGAAATTTCATAATTTCTAATCTCTATCGGAATTCCTAATGTAATTATTGTAAGAAATAATTTACTTTCTTACTTTTGAGAAACACTATATTTTCTTACGATCACATAGATATAGTAAGAAAATACTATATATTCTGACCACGTCGCCCCTATAACCTATTTCATCATGTTTTTTCATGATGTGTTTGTAAGAAATTACATAATTTCTAATTATTTCTAGGAATTCCTAATGGAGTCGTTGTAAGAAATATCTATTTTCTTACTTGAAGAAATACTATTTTCTTACAGTTTTAATATATTATAAGAAATACCTTATATTCTTACTACGTCTTGCCAATAACTTATCACAATCTTTTCATTTTTTCCAGATGCTTGCAAAGTATCTCTTCATGCTTGAACAAATGAACCCTGGTTCCATCGTGGATTTACAGACTTCGGATGATTCATCATTCCAGTATTGCTTCTTTTCTCTCGCCGCATCAATAAGAGCTTTCCGTGCGTGTCGGCCCGTTATTGTCATTGATGCCACACATCTAAAGGGAAAGTACAAGGGTGTTATGTTCGTTGCCTCAACTAAGGATGGGAATGAACAGATCGTGCCGTTGGCTTTTGGTATCGGTGACAAAGAATGCGACTCATCCTGGACGTGGTTCCTTCAGCATGTTCATGACAGCCTTGGAACACCTGAGAATTTGTTAATTGCCTCAGATCAACACCGCAGCATACAGAATGCTGTGGGTGAAGTGTATCCAGGTAGGAATTTGTCATACTTTCTTATGTTTAGACTGAGGTCAGATGATAAGATTTTACATCCCATTTCTTACATAACCTCTAACTTTTCCTACCATATTTTAGGTACGCCTCACGGCTTTTACACATACCACATTCAAGGAAAATTGAGGACTCATGGGGATGCTGTTATCGAAGAATTCCATGCAGCAGCAAGAGCCCATAAGGAATCGGATTTTGAAGAGCACATGCAAAATATTTTGAGGGATGCTCCCGTCGCACATGCAAAACTCATTGGCATTGGGGTCGTTCATTGGGCAAGTTCACAATGTCCCGTCCGGAGGTATGAATTCGGGACATCAAATGCGGTTGAGGTGCTAAATGGCCGACTGAAATGGGCTAGGGAAATGCCAATTGCGTCATTATTGGAGTATGCACGTAATTTGGTGCAATCATGGTTTTACAAGCGTCGCACCAAAGCTGCTGAACGAGTCTTAGAGGTGACTGAATACGTTGAGAAAAGATTGGGATTTTCCACAGAAAAAGCAAGTATGATGAGAGTTCAGCCGATTTCCGATACCAAATTCAATATCATAGAAGGTTCAAATAGTAATATCGTGGACATACGACTCAGGGAGTGTTCGTGTAAAGTGTTCCAAAGCCTCTTGATCCCATGCTCGCACGCGGTTGCAGCCATTAGGTAAGAAACTGTATGTCATTCATAAGAATTAACGTTGTTTCTTACCATATCTTCACACTTTCTTACTACATTTTCTAGGTTTAAAAAGCAAACCCCACTTGCATACGTTCATGCATAATACTCGACCAATACGTGGCGTGAGATTTATGCAGGCTGAGGTCATGCCCGTCACTGACCCTAGTCATTGGAGCATCCCACACGATGTTGAATTGAGGGTTGTGGGCACTCCATCCAATCCTAAGCAAGCTGGACGTCCGAAGAAGAAGAGGATGCCGTCGGGAGTCCTCCCAAAAGGAGGGCAAAGCAAAGAGGTTGTTGTGGAGGAGGTCTCAGCCGATCAATGCCCAACGAAGGAAAGCTCAACCACAGTAGATCCAGTAGCGGAGTCCCCAAAGATAGAACCCAAGAAATGCTCTCGTTGCCACCATCCAGGTCACTATGTTACTACATGTACTGCATTTATTGAAGAGGCCCAAATTGATGTGGAATTGGAGGATGCCTGCAGCATAGTAGGCGAGAAGCGCCGGAGGAATCCGAAGTCATGTGGTATTTGTGGGATAGTCGGTCACACTCGGAGGAAGTGCCAACATCCTTGCAGGTTTGATTAAGTTCGTAAGAATGATGTCATTTCTTACCACAATACTAGTTTTGTTAGTGGTCAGGCCTGACATCATTAAAATTGTTTTTGGCTGCTTCTTTCATTGTAAGAAATATCTTAATTTCTTACGATTGGAAATTGATTATTGTAAGAAATATTTTTTGAATTCTTATCATGAACCGAATGACATAATATTTTGTATTTTTATTCTTACAACGGTCCAATCATTTTTTCAATAAGAACTGTGTTAACTCTTTATTGTCAGAAATCGGCTTAAATTTCTTACCAAGTTTCTATTGGTTATGATAAGAAATATCAATTTTAACTTACCAATTGTTTTGCTATTAGTCAATGAGTGCTTAATGGAATACGTATTGCATAATGGAATACATAAAAAGCTTTACGTCCACGTCATCATTAACATAACTTCCAAAATAATTACAAAATATGCATCTGAAGGTTAGAAAAGCTCTATTTTCTTACCACTTCACAGGTGCTAAATAAGTTTCATAGTTTGCACCCATACCAAAAAAATATGCACCCATCCCAAAAAATTATGCACCCATCCCAAAAAAATGTGACTAACAAAAAAAGAAGTATTTACTTCTGGGGGCACCCCAAAAAAAAAATATACTACAAACCCTATTACTCCTTTGCACCAAGATTGATTGCTATCGGCTGAGTTTTCCCCTCCCCCTACTTGCCCTTGTTCTGGCTGAGTGTGACCAGATTTCCGTCTGTGCTATGAGCGTAGATGGTCTTCGCGACATGTTCACGGTATTTCAAGATTGCTTCCGGAGTTTCTATGAGCGTAGATGGTTTCCCCCTCCCTCTCGACGTTTACTGATGAGATGAGGAATTTCAAGATTCCACGTGCCTCATGCAGTAGAGTGCACCGTTGGTGGAATCTAACTCCCGGAAGGCCTCCCAACCTTTAAAAAATCATATATATTGGTAAGATTTTTAACAAGAAAGATGATAAGAAATTATGAAATATGATAAGAATTTTAAGAAAGATGATAAGAATCTAAAAAAACGATAAGAATTTAAGAAAGATGATAAGAAATGCATAAAGATGATAAGAATTGCAGAAAGATGATAAGAATTTAAGAAATATGATAAGAATTTCAGAAATATGATAAGTAACCAATTCCTTTAAGGATTTGAGGTAAAAGACGGAGCATGGGTACGAAGAAGCATTTTCCTCTTCATTTTCTAACTATTACAACTACACACAGTAAGAAATTTCTCAGACTAATTTAGAATTTTACATTTTCTAACTATCACATCAACAAATAGTAAGAAATCATAGGAATTTTATCGGACTAAGTTAGAATTTTATATTTTCTAACTATCACATCAACAAATAGTAAGAATAATCAAGATTTCTTATCAAGTTCAACATACAATATCTCATGTTTCTTATATTTTCATATTCAGTCACAACCCTTAAGAAATTTTTCTAAACCAAAATATGTTCTTTCTGACAAAATTGATGTTATTTCTAACCAAGTTCATCATACAAAAGCATATGTTTCTTACCATTTCTCTGACCAGACAAAACTATTTTTCTTTTCTTACTAGAACACACTTTCTAACCAAAACATGTATTTTCTTATGAAATTGATCTTTTTTCTTACCAAATTCATGACACAATATTTCATGCCTCTTCTTAACCCAAAAACTCAGATTCTTAAAGAACGATGCCAAGTTTACACCCCTAATTTCCCCATCCAAATTCTGGGCCCCTCTCGACGCTTACTGATGAGATGAGGAATTTCAAGATTCCACGTGCCTCATGCAGTAGAGTGCACCGTTGGTGGAATCTAACTCCCGGAAGGCCTCCCGACCTTTAAGAAATCATATATATTGGTAAGATTTTTAACAAGAAATATGATAAGAAATTACGAAATATGATAAGAATTTTAAGAAAGATGATAAGAATTTCAGAAATATGATAAGAATTTTAAGAAATTTCTCAGACTAATTTAGAATTTTAAATTTTCTAACTATAACATCAACAAATAGTAAGAAATTTTCTAAACCAAAATATGTTCTTTCTGACAAAATTAATGTTATTTCTAACCAAGTTCATCATACAACAGCGTATGTTTCTTACCATTTCTCTGACCAGACACAACTATTTTTCTTTTCTTACTAGAACACACTTTCTAACCAAAATAGGTTTTTTCTTATGAAATTGATCTTTTTCTAACCAAATTCATTACACAATATTCCATGCCTCTTCTTAACCCAAAAACTCAGATTCTTAAAGAACGATGCCAAGTTTACACCCCTAATTTCCCCATCCAAATTCTGTGTTTCAATCAACCAAATCTAACCCAAAACGAAAGCACATCACACATTCCAATTCTGAAACCCTAGAGAAAGCATACAAAAAACTGACAATCTCTAGATCCTAATTCCGCAAACCCTAATACATCGACATAATTTCCAAAATTTTCACTCAAATCCCACATGCCAGCCCCCATAAACATTCTTACCTCTGAATCGACGAATGGGTAGCTGCTAGGTCTTACTATCTCCGACTGCTCGGCGGCTTTGGCTTCTATCGGAACTTGGCGGATGCAAGAGTGTTTCGCTGGTTCACACGTCGTCAGGCTTGTGGAGAACGGCGGCGGACATGTGGGGAACGGCGGCGTGCTTGTGGGGGAATGGAGGTGGGTTCGCACTGCGGCCGGGGCTGTGGGGAAGGTTGTCTTAGGGTTTTGCTGGGGGGGGGGGGTTGAATCACCAAATCTGAATTGAAATGGTGGGGGAGTTTGAGGGGTTGAGGGAGAGAAAGTGTGGTGGGTTTTGTTTTTTGCTTCAGGGGTAATTTAGTCTCATCCCCTCAAATTTGGGCAAAATTTATGTTCTCTTAAATTTTGGGCAAGATTTAAAAATATAACCTCTAATAGGATATATTAATTGTTGCCTCAATAGGTAAATAATGCTAATAATAAGAGTTAAAACGAAATTGTATTCTTGGTAATTAATATTGTTGCATGTTTAGTTAATGTGTGTTATTATTTCTTTTTATCGATTAAAAGGAGAGCAATGACATTTTGACAAACAAACACGTTCATTTTGGCCAAAGCATGTAACTTTTGCAGGAAGAAAACAGACTTTTCAAGTCTTGAATTATTTGTAAATTAGTTTGAAAAATTGAAAGAAATTCAAGATTTTGAATAAATGATTTTCACTTTGAAATGGTCTTGTTCCCTAATTAGGTGGCCGTATTCTTGAATAATTCCGATAAAAATATGTGTTGTTGAAGGAAAATGCATTGACTTATTTCCTTCAGAATTGTGACCAGAAAGAAAAAAAGAAAAAAAAAGAAAAGAAAAAGGTTTTAGTTCATTTATTGCACTAAATTAACTTTCTATATATTATGTTGTTAATTACAAGCATAACAAAATTATATAGTAGTAATAAGTAACTTTACTTTCCAAATTTTCAAGAAAATGATATAACGTACATATATATAAACATACATGATTTATAAGAAAGAGGCCAAAAAAAAAATAATAATACCCATTTAGATATTGTAAAATCAATTTTAGGTATGTAAATAAAAAACACAAAAACTATCCAATTTTTTGAATATGTGACTAAAATGCCCTTACTTTTGAGCACATGGTCACTCTCTTCCCCTTCTCACTCTCCTAGGGTTGGTAAAGTAACAGTCTGACCCAACCCGACCCCACCGGCCCGACCCGCATGGCCCGCCCGAAAAATTTAATCCTTTTTTTTTAATCTTTCAAAATGTGCAATTACGCAGTACGTTTATGTTCATTTAGTACTGTTTACCCAGTAAGTGATAAATAAATAATATCAATTTTTAATTACATTACGCAGTATGTTTATGTTCTTTTAGTACTATTTACCAATAAGTGGTAAGTGATAAATATAATATCAAATTGTAACTATATTACGCAGTACGTTTATGTTATTTTAGTACTGTTTACCAAGCGGGTCGGGCCGGGCTGGCCGGGGCAGAGCGGGCCGGGCTGAGCTGCTACTTTACCAGTCCTAGGGGAGAGGGAAGGACATTTTTGTCCTCCTAAGCAAAAATTGGGTATTTTTTTATGTAAATTATATTCCAAAGCAAAAATGTATATTATCTCTATAAGAAATCCATGATCATTCGTAGCCAAGATTGAATGTGAGAAGAATTAAAGATAATTAAGGAAAAAAGAAATCGTTGATTCCTGAATATGATATGTCTCTTTTAATTAAGGTAGGTATAGTTAATAATTAATTTCTATGATTGAAGTGATTTTTGGTATTTAAGTCAATCTTTTCCTGCACGAGAAAGAAAATAGTAAGCCATAATACTTCCAAAATTAATTAATTAATTAATACTACTACAATAATATGGCCTACATGCATGTATCATGTATGCCTAATAAATTCATTGATTATTGCACATCGATGGTCATTATCTTTTCTTGCATTCTATAAGGAAGAGTTCGTGTATAAATAAATTATGGCGTGAGAAAATGAGAATAATGCTTAAAGGTAACATATTCATGCTTAATATATAATTGTATTTTTTAATATACAAATTGATGCTTAAATATAATTAAGCTTATTATACCTTGCAATCCTGCTTAAATCAATATCAACCGTAGATCTAACTAAGATCAATAGTCTAGATTTGTTCCTATTTCTTACACCATAACTTATTTACATATGATTCATCATATATATATATATGTGCTAACATTTCATTAATTATAATCCCTAATTACTAGTTGAGTAGAATCGCTCTATTTTTTCCTTTAATTGATGTCGAAATTTCGATCAAGAAATTAAATTTACAATATACTTGCATGACTATCAAAAAAAAAAAAAATTGCAGAAACAAAAACAAAAACCTTAAAAGTTAAAACTCATGGGATCGTAGATATAATTAGCTCTTTAACATGCAAAACGGAGAGCATTTTTTTTTTTTTTGAGAAAAATTATAGGCTCCAAGTTAATCTCAATTTCTTAAGAAAAAGAGAAAAAGAACACCAAATTAGTATGTGTATAAAGAAACAAAAAAATGTCCCTCTGTTTTTTTAAGTGTCCCGGTCAACAAATTACACGTACCAAGGTAATGTGTAAATTTACATGTTAACCTCATTTATTATTCTCTTTTTCTGCACACCACCTTATATATAATATTAATTATAAGAGTAAATTTGGAAAAATGTACTATTATGTCATCAAATTTCAAAATGAGACACTTAAAAATCCACCATCTAGTATATATATAGTTGCAGTTTGTTCGACACATGACAAGAAATTAATTTTTATATTTCACTTTTATATTTCATCATATCTCACAACAATGAAATACTACGTACTGTATAACATAACAAAAGATGATCATAAACATATAATCGACAATGGATATACAGTAAAATAAAAATAAAAAAATCGTCGTAAACCAATGATTTTTTTTAGTAAAAAATCAATGAATTTATTAATCAGGCACACATGATACAATTACAATAAACCCACAACAAATTATACACATTATACAACATTTGGTGTCACAAATTACACAACGAATCTTGCATATATGGTATCCTAAATCAACATATATAGGCACACAAATTAAATCGTCAACTGCCAACACTACATACAAGTACATACATAGTATAATATGAAGAACAAATCAATAATAAAATAAATCTGCTACTATACATTAATTAATTTCCCTTGGTTTTAATTGATCCTTACTTTCCCTTGTTCTTGACAGAAGTGGCTGCAGATTTAACAACTTTAACGATGGCCTTCCCCATCATCGTCGAAACCTTGGGCATTTTCTTCGGAAAAATGCTTCCTTTTTCTCCATTGCTCGAACTCATGATATGATCTTCTCTCTTTTAAAAATAAAAATAAATAGTGTGTGTATGTGAATATTTGTATGTATTGGGTTTAGGTGGTGTGTGATTGAAGCTAGGTTTTGCATTAATGTTATGTATTTATAGAGTTTCAAGTCTTTTAATTTGGCCACTAATAATTTCGGTGAGATTTCTAGGAAGAAAGAAGAGATGTTGCTTATGATTTTCCGATGATTATATAATTTGTGTTAATTTGTAGACTGAAATTATTGAATCAATCTTCATTTTGGGTTAAATGTGTGGCTGAGTGTGGATTTCTCAATTTTAGAACACGTAAAAGATATTACTACTATTTTTTTTTTTATATATTCTTACTAATTAGTAATATGTAAATCATATGGAATTTCCACTCTCCATATCTATCGGAAAAAGACTAATTCATCACCGCGTGTGGGTCTCTCTCTCTCTCTCTATATATATATATATATATATATATATGTGTGTGTGTGTGTGTGTGTGTTCGTATGTAATATGTATACATGTGTTTACGTGCATGATCGAGTGTGTGTATTTTGTGCTTACTTATATTGTATTTTCTCTATATATGTATATATATACATACATATTACATATATATGTATACATGTAGCAAGACTTTCATAATTTCAAAGAGTTCGCGTGGGTCCATGAATGGACAACATTTTCTCAAATAGAATTGACTCTTGTTAAATAATACGTATATACATATAATATATATATATATATATATATAGTATATCTTAAAAATTATTCTGATTTGAGGGCTAATTAACAGATCTCCATTTTCCTCGTGTGCACTCTCTATTTTCTTGCATTATTATTGTGCAATCTTCGAATAATGATGATGTGTCCTTTTCAAAACATTTAAAAATTAATAATATGTCAAGTGGTGCCGTGGTGCATAATATTGTAAATTCAAATACTACTATTTAATTAGTGAAATTAGTCTGAAATATTTTATGGTTACATGAATCATTAGTTGTCACAAATTATTGAAACTCATTTTTGTTTAAGAAAGTGGTATTCAAACAACAATAATATAAAACTTCGAACTACAACCTAGGTCTTGAGAAATTAAGTTAGCAATTTCAATTTCGTTTTCATTAACTTCTCTTATCAACTAGTAAATAACAAGAAGTAAATTTTTGAAAATAAAGTCAGTACTGTTCTGCTCTTGAATTTCAACATTTTTTTTTTTTTTAGTGAAAGAATATTGTTTTCTACGAATTGAAAGGTGGACTTTTGCATGAATTTGTGTCTGCAGTCTGCAGCGTGTTTAAGGCGTGTAAAAAAATTAATTTGTTTGTTTGTTTGTTTTTTCTTTTTCTTTTTTTTTTTTTTTGGTGTGTGTGGCATAAATGTAGTAATTTATTGGGTTTAATTTATTCTTGTGTTAAACAAACAAAGTGCAACTTAAAAACATCTATTGTTAAATTCAATCGATTCATAGCATGTTGTACAGAACAATATTATTCATTAATGAAAATAAGATAAAAACATGCAGATATCTTTTAATTTATATATAATTCTCACATAACATACAACTTTATTCCATTTAAATGTGTAATTAACATGATAATTACATGCATACAAATGAATTTTACAACACACACAATAAACTAACTAAAATTAAATCAATTAGCGAAAGTAATTAATTTAATTGGAGGGATTAACTTTTCCCTTAGCATTGTGATTCTTGACAGAATTTGCAGCAGACTTTGCAACTTTCTCTGCAACTTGTACCACTTTCTTCCCCACCTTTGTAGAAACATGCTCCCTCTCCTTTGGAACAACACTTCCCTTCTTCGCTCCGTTGCTCGAGTTCATCTTCGATCTTTACTTCAAGAATATCGAAAACAAATTAAAAGGGAAATCACTACTCGTAGATATATCTGTAGTTTTTCTTCTTATGTTTATTTCTGTTTTTTCATTTTTGTAGAGGGGAGGTTGGGGTATATACAAGCCTTGAGATCTTATCATTTTCTCCTTAAACCCTACATAGTTTTCATTCTAATTTTTTCGATGATTCTTCCGAGGAAAGATCCTCTTTGGTTCGATGTAATTTAGCCTATAATAGTTTGTGTGTGCATGTGTACGTAGGTTTAATTACTTTATTTTGTAATTTCTGTAGATTTTTTCAGGTAAATTATAGTAAACACGAAATTTCCATAATAAGTGTCTGTAATAGTCTAATTAATTTATATGTTTTGTATAGGCCAACACACGTGGCCTTTGTTTGTGTGTAGAGAAACATATAATCAAGGTCTCATAATCCGACTTTGGTTCAATTTAATTATTTAATGGATATATTCGTAGAAACTACTTGGAATTTCTCATATTATAATATATATATATATATAGGTAGGTAGTAGATCATATGAAAACTAATTATTTCGTGAAACCTGCAACCCATCATAAAATGTTGCATTTTATGCATAAAATGATGCATTTCGTGCATAAAACGTTGCATAATAAAATATATTATTTTATATTATTTTTATGCATATAATGCATCATCATGAGAATTTGCATAATAAAATATATTATTTTATTTTATTTTATATTATTTTTATGCATATAATGCATCATCATGAGCATGCAACATTTTATGATAAAAATGCAACACTTTTGTGCATAAAATGCAACATTTTATGATGGGTTGCAAGTTTCACGTAATAATTAGTTTTCACCATAACCTATCCCTATATATATATATATATATATATATATTCTAATTTTTAGAAATCTTATTAAAAATTTAAATTTATTTGAATTTTTAATTATTTTCGAATTAATACATGCACTTAAAATATTTGGAGAATAAATATAAAGTTCCAGATGATTCTGCTTTTCTGTGAACAACTTCATTTTTTGCGTATAACGGAGTGTGTTTGTCTCTGCTTTTCTTCCTGAATATGTCTATAATATTATTATTATCGATGAGATTTCTATATCCAACGAAATTTCGTCGAAGAATCTTAATTTATAATTATACTAATTTGCAGGTTTGTGTTTGAAAAGACCATGTGTGTGTATTTCTTTTATAAATACGCTCTATTTCCCCCCCCCCCCCCCCTGACATGTCAAATGATGTATCATGTCACGTTATAATACGCATAATGTATAATGTATATATACTTCAATTTTTAAATAATGACCGCTAATTTTACCATCATGTTTTGAAATATTATAATCCGTTTTGAGGAAAAATTCTAAAATTAGTGAAATTTGGCTATGCCATTTAATTTTATTGGAATTAAAGTTGTCGCAGGAAAAAGAAGAAGATCTTCAATTTGCTCTGTTTTTAAAATTAAAACTCATTCTTTTAAATTAATTAAGTACCATATTGTTTACTACTACCTCCGTCTCATTTAAGTAGGGACGGTTCCTGTAGATACAAGAATCAAGAGAATGGAGATTATGTGGTCATAATTAATTTTGAGGAGAGAGAGTTAATTGTAGCCAAGTATTCTTTGCCATTTAAGGAAACAGGTCTATTAGTTGAGACGGACCGAAACGGAATACAGGTCTACTTAAATGAGACGGAGGTAGTACTATTATATTGCCTAATAATTTTGACCTAGTCAGGAATGAATTCAATTATAGCAACTACTTTAAACAATCAATTTATATTCCCTTTTCAGGAATAAAGGACAATGATTAATACCAGGACTATATTTCCTCTTTCATCATCATTTTTTTTTTTATTATTATTTTCCTAACGAACTTTTGTCTATTTGCATTATATCTGAAATATTTAACGTGGGAAAAGTTAATTGGTTAGTTATTCCCTTAAATTCATCACACATGTGCTACCTACATCTATCAAAGATATACTACCTCCATCCCATTACATTAGTCACATTTACCTTTTTGCACGTATTTCCACCGAAACCTAGTACGGGTTTTAAAATATAATTTTGACGTATTCATTTTTTCACGGGATACTATGAGTGTCATAGTATCCCGTGAAAAAATGAATACGTCAAAAATATATTTTAAAACCCGTACTAAGTTTCGGTGGAAAAACGTGCCGCAATAATGAATGTGACTAATGTAATGGGATGGAGGTAGTATAAACTGAAAAACAGAGCCGAATAAAAATGGTACACAATTAATTACTACTATTTGAACCGGCTCTTTTTTCTTTTTCTTTTTTCATCTTATTAGTAAAACAGTAACGACTCTTTTCTTGTTAAAGTGTATGCTTTAAGTTATTATTGCTATTTATAGATATATTGAGAGTTAGGGTTTTTGACTAGCTTGGTGATTTCTATGCGACTCCAGAGATGAAAGGATGTATATAATGGAGAAATTTCGTGTATAATTTATGGCGTAAGCCTATGCATGTTCTTGGTTAAAATTGTGAATTTTCCTTGTCAAATATCTAGCCCTTGTTAATTTTAATTTTCCCATCTATAATTTTAAAATATAGTGGAATAAAGAAGGCCAGTGTGTGGGTTTATATGTGCAAGTTCTTGGGTAATATGAATGTGTATGGGATGATTAATTACGTGGAGAAATTTAGTATATGTGAATGTATATAATGCACGTTCTTGGTTAATTTTGTGAAGTTTCCTTATTGGTTAATTTTAATTTGATATAAATGAGAACACAACACAATTTGTAGGTGAATGTGTGGGGTTTATATATATATGCAAGTTCTTGGTTAATGATTTGAAATTTCCTTTTAATTTGGCTTTTGATAATTTGATTTATTATTTGTAAGATATGTGTGCATGTGTTGAATTACCATTGTATTCTAATTTTTAATGCTAACTGTCCCACCTTATTGATTTTGTTAATTCTTATAATCATGTGTCATTTCACGTACAAAAGGTCTTGGCGTATAAAATGTGAAATTTCAACACAAGATTTTTTATGGGTTTTTTTTTTTTTTTTTCACTTTGTTTTTGGTAGCTCTTATTTATTTTTTCTCTCACTAATTCTACAACCACATGAAAAGTAAATTTATTTGTAATAAAAGAAGGCTATATATTCCAAATTAAATTAATTGCATATGAATTCTGCTGCAGAATTATTACTACTACTATTATTTTGGCTCAATTGAAGTCGTTATAGACTAAAAAAGCACTTTATAGTATGTTTTTTTATGCATGTTTTACAGAGGCCAACACGTCGCCTGTGTTTGTGTGTAGTTGTCTATGTTTCCTGCTAATTAATTCATACTCGGAAAATTTTGAAAAACATATAGTCAAGTCTCATAATCCGACTTTGGTTCAATTTAATTATTTAATGGATATATTCGTAGAAACTACTTGGAATTGCTTAATTCTCGATTAGTTTAATATGGTGTATATTAATATGAATGAGGTGATTATGCTTTTTGTGAACATCTGCATTTTGTTTGTAGCAGAGTGTGTTTGCCTCTGCTTTTCTTCCTTAACAAGTTGATTTATATGTCTAAAATATTAGTATTATTATCGATTTAATTTATATATCCAACGAAATTTCGTCGAACAATCTTTATAATTAGACTAATTTGATTAGCGGGTTTATATTTGTAAAGGCCAACACTTTGTGTGTGTATTTTTCTGCATTTCTCTTATATATGTATAATGTATAATGATCAAAGGAAATAATAATATTGTAATACTTAAATTTTTATAATGACCACTAATTTTAACTTCATCTTTTGGAATATTATATTCCGTTTGGAGGAAAAATTCTAACATTAGTGAAATTTGGCTATGCCATTTCAACAAACAAAGTGCAACTTAAAAACATCTCTTGTTAAATTCAATCGATTCATAGCATGTTGTACAGAACAATATTATTCATTAATGAAAATAAGATAAAAACATGCAGATATCTTTTAATTTATATATAATTCTCACATAACATACAACTTTATTACATTTAAATGTGTAATTAACATGACAATTACATGTATACAAATGAATTTTACAACACACACAATAAACTAACTAAAATTAAATCAATTAGCGAAATTCATTAATTTAATTGGAGGGATTAACTTTTCCCTTAGCATTGTGATTCTTGACAGAATTTGCAGTAGACTTTGCAACTTTCTCTGCAACTTGTACTATTTTCTTCCCCACCTTTGTAGAAACATGCTCCCTCTCCTTTGGAACAACACTTCCCTTCTTCGCTCCGTTGCTCGAGTTCATCTTCGATCTTTACTTCAAGAATATCGAAAACAAATTAAAAGGGAAATCACTACTCGTAGATATATATGTAGTTTTTCTTCTTAAATATATAGTTTATTTCTGTTTTTTCATTTTTGTAGAGGGGGAGGTTGGGGTATATATAAGCCTTGAGATCTTATCATTTTCTCCTTAAACCCTACATAGTTTTCATTCTAATTGTTTCGATGATTCTTCCGAGGAAAGATCCTCTTTGTTTCGATGTAATTTAGCCTATAATAGTTTGTGTGTGCATGTGTACGTAGGTTTAATTACTTAATTCTGTAATTTCTGTAATTTTTTTCAGGTAAATAATAGTAAACACGTATATATGTGTGTGTGATATATATATATAGAGAGAGATACCTCTCTATATATATATTGTGTGAGATTAGTTAATAAGACGAAATTTCCATAATAAGTGTTTGTAATAATCTAATCAATTTATGATTTCTATATTAATTTCTAAGTACTAGAATATTAAACAATTGAAAAAATCAAACAAAGTAATGCCAAAGTGATAAAACGACGAGGATGCTCACGGAGTTGACCACCATTGAGGGTTATTCTCTTTTTCTGCACACCACCTTATATATAACATTAATTATAGGGGTAAAGTTGGAAAAATGTAACTATTATGTCATCAAATTCCGAAATGGAACACTTAAAAATAAACAACAAAAATAATAAGTGAGACATTTAAATAAAAAGGGAGGGAATATTTTGTTAGAATATATAGTATTGAATTGATCTTTAATTCCCAAACCAGACTATTTAAACTCCAAACCATCATCATTAATTTCCAGAAAACGTTAAATAAGTAAGAGTTAAAACAATGTTAATTGTTTACTTGGTATATTGCTATTTAAAGAGTCCACAAGTAAAGGGATGCTAATAAATAAATAGATGAGAGGGGATTTTTATTAGGAGACGGAGGTAGTAGATCAATAAATTTAAGTGGGACATCTAGCATTAAAATTAGTTGGTAGTTCAACATGCGCGCGCACATAGAGGAAAATACATGGGGGATGGCTCTTCATTTTCTTAAGGCTTTCCAAATTAAATCTAAAGATAAATGTTTCAAAGTGTAGACGTATAAAATTTACGTCTAAATATATACTGGAGTATTATTTTCATGGAATTAAATTATGCCACGTGAAAATAAGTAATTAAAGTATTCAATTATATTTTCTATTTATATTTTTGGGATTAAATTAAATATAATTCTAATATTAAATAGATATATAATTAATATTTATACATGTGGAATTTTCAGCCAATAAGAAGTTGTCATGTGTCAAATTTATGCAGTAAATGAATAAAATTGAAGGAGCCAATCAAATTGCGCCACCTCAGCCCTAAGGCCCAATATGGAGCCCAAAAGCCCACCAAGTCTGCTACTTCTACACCTATAAATAGAGGTCGTAGGAGAGCTCAAAAGTCACCAAAAATCATAATAATAAGCTCGAGAATTGGAGTTATAATTCGCTACGAATGTCTCTAAATATTCAAAGGCTTTCTTCGATTTCTCTGTCATATTCGAGGCTTTCTTCGTTGAATACAATTGTATTCTTTACGAAAAGTCTCAAAGTCCGCGTTTGATTCGGAAATAAGGCGATTGCCCTCCGAATAAACGATATATAAATTAAACATCAAGTTCGGGGAGATCAAGGAGAGCCAAATTCTCCAAAAATCTCGGAAGTTGTTCGAAGATTGTCCAAAATATATTTGAAGAGGAGAATCAGAGGAAAAATAGAGATCGCAACCGGCATTAAATTCACTTTAATCCATAATATTTTGGATTTGCACACGGATTCGTATTTATATATTAAATACATAAAATTTGTGTTTACACAAAGGTAAATCTCACTTATTTTTTTTAGAGAAGTATGGCATTATGGGCACATTTATTGTGCCAACAACTGATATAGTAGTATCA
Source organism: Mentha longifolia (assembly GCA_001642375.2). Lineage (NCBI taxonomy): Eukaryota > Viridiplantae > Streptophyta > Magnoliopsida > Lamiales > Lamiaceae > Mentha > Mentha longifolia. The sequence goes on along the minus strand of CM038114.1, from coordinate 3,205,582 downwards.
TGTTAATAATTTTTTTTATTTAAAATTTAATTTGTAAGTAAAATTTACTTTTAGGGTAATATTATAAAAAATATATGTAAATTGTTACATTCATCATGAACATATTAAATGTGTTTATGGTAGGCAGAGAAGTATTACTTCAAAGTATATAATACATCAAAATTATGAAAAGCAAAATTAAAAGAAAATTTCAGACCGGTAACTAAGAAACTTGCAGAAACCCACACACATTCACCTACAAAATGTGTCTTTATTTCATTAAACCATGGAAAAATGAAAATTAACAAGAGCTAGATATTATTTGACAAAGGAAACTTCACAATATATACCGAGAAAATGAACAGCCTTCTCATTTAAACTCGAGTTCACTAATAATACATAAATTTCCCTAATAATGTTCACTAATAAAGTTCACTAGTAAATATATAAAACAAACATCATGATTTTAACAAAATTATAATAAAAATAAGAGATGATGACGGGTAAAACTTTATTAATGCAATTAAAATAAATTTTGTTATTAATGCAATTAAAATAAATTAAATTAAAACAAAATTCATGGACATCGTGATTTATTATTAATGCAATTAAAAGTTATTAATGCAATTAAAATAAAATAAATTAAAACAAACATCATAGACATCATGATTTATTATTAATGCAATTAAAATAAATTTTGGAGTTCATTCATGACTATGCGGTAAGAGCGCCATTTTCAACCACGTATTATTAAGCTTCAGTGGTGGCCCACGCAAATCGAGGAGAATCTCTGCATTCTTCAAATGAAGTGGGCCTAAATTAATAATATTTTAATAAAATGGGCATTTTTTGAAATGAGATTTTCAAAGTGGGTGTATTTTAGATATGCATTTTTAAATTGGGTATTTATAGATTTGCCCCTATTGCTAAAAAGTTTTTTTTTTATCAAAATCAACTATTTGAGAAAATGCTGTCCATATTCCGTAGAATTAATCACGTATGATTAATTGGTGGCCCATGCACGCACAAACACGCGCACATACACATGCAAATACTAATACTATTTTAGACATACATTTTTATAATATTAGTAATTAAAAATACTTGTCTAAGTTGGCACCTCTAAAGTCATAGGACTTCTTCATTTGATTTGGTTGTATATTCTTTTTCAAAGTCGTGATGAAATTTTATTTCTTTCCTTTTTCCTAATATTATACTACTAGGAGTATTATATATGGTAATTGATGTCTCTCTCTCGTAACACAGCAACACAAGAGATGTGTAGCAGTGTAGGTCAAAAACATTTTAATGCGTATAATAATGCAATATAAATTAATCATATCACAAGAGTAATTTCCCATGGCCGGCTCACCAAGAAAAACACAATCATAGCTAAAACACACATTCACACACAATTACACACTCATAAAAATCAAATTAATATACTTGCATGTGCGATTGCTAATTTTTCTGCCATGCAATTACGTAGAAATTAGTACCAAAAATACATTTTGAAAAAAAATAAATAAATAGAAGTGGCCATGGCGCATTACAATTTGCAATCCCTACTATATATACCCCTCCTCATAGCTTGAAAAATACACCACAGCAACACAAGCAAAAAAATCGATATTCGCTTATTACTTGTAGAAAAAGCTCGAAGATCATGAATAGCAACGGAGAAGGGAGCAGCCATGGAAGAAAGAAAGGAGACACAGTTATTCCGAAAAAGAAAGAAAAGAGTGTTACAGTTCAGTCTGTGGAGAAATTCGCGGAGTTGGGAGAGAAAGCTGTGAAGTCTGTTGCTAAGGTTTATAAGGATCACAAAGATAAGGGGAAAGTTAAACCATATAATGGTTGATTATTATTTATGTTAATAAGTTTGATTAATTGTTATTTATGCATATGTCAAATATAATTTGTGTGTTTTTTTTCTTTTCGAAATCCAAATAGGGTTCTTCATGATTATTGATGTGTACTTTATAGAATTTCTAGCAGATCCGTAGCTAGCTAGAAATGTTCAGGTTTATGTATGTGTAATTAGGTAATGTTTCTACATATATATAATTTAAATAAATATTTGTAATTCCACCATGTGTTGAACCAAGGCCAATTACCATGAGACTATGAGAGGGAGAGAGTGGGGGAGAATTTAATACTGTCATGATTTCTTTTCAAACATATTTTAATATAAGCAAATAGGAATATTTTAAGAATTGAGTTCTAAGTTGTATAAGTGGCTTTTTTATTCATTAATTGAAACACAAAATTAGCAGCTTCGCCTACGACAGAGAACATCAAGAAAAATGATTAACTTCTTCCTCGGAAAAAACAAATAATATTTAGACCTTTACGAACGCATTATGTAACAGTATCCACTACAAAACAAACAGAAAAACACAAATATTTTGACCTTCGCAAACACATTATGACAAATTGATATTAAAAAAAGGGGGTTATATTTAAACTTCCATAGCAAAATCCTTCCCTTTGAAGTAATTAGTTCGTCCATAAATTAATTTAATTGAAATGGCAGTAAAACACAAATATAAAAATAGAGAACAATGGAATTTCGTGCGTTTAGTTAGTAATTATAAACCTGAAAAATAAGTAATTATTTATATTATCAAAGTTAATATGCAAGAAATTCTAATCATCGAAAAAAGCGCGTGAAATCATTCATGCCGTTATCTATACACACGTCAACTGTTGGTATTTACAATTTCATTTAAGAATAATTGGTATTTACAATTTCATTTAAGAATTATTTTACACGTCCAAGAATTAGCTCTCTCTCACACACACACACAGTCTCTTGATACTCAGTCACATAAACACACACATACACACAAGGGTTGTAGTGCTCCACATTCTTATGGAGTAAGAAAGTTTTAAGCCTCGAGGTCCGCCTATAAAACAAATACCGTTCTACCAAAGAAAACACAATTCATCACACAATACACAGAACACCATTGAAGAGCTAGACAACATGAGTTCCAACAACGACGAGAGCAGCAGCAGCAACAACAACTATGCAACCCGAAAAGGAACAAAGGCGACGGTTATTCCTACGAAAAGGGAGCATGTTTCAACAATGATGGGCAAGACAATGGCTCGAGCTTTGGGAAAAGCTGGAAAATCTCTGGCTAAAGTTGCAGAGGATCACAAGAGTAAAGCAAAAGTCGGTACTGGTAATTAGTCTATAATATCTCATTTACACGATCCATCTTCATATGTTCAAAGTGTGTGCCCTCTAATTTCCTTTCCTCGAGTATTTTCACCAGGGACAGATTTACTTATAATATGGCTCATGTGTGTACTATCTCTGTATAAAATGTATAGTGTCCAATAACTTGTGCTACTGTTTACTGTGATATGGGCAGGCTCCTGTCTACTGTTTATTGTTAATTATTCTCTCAAGCAGTAATTTTAGCATCTAAAGCCATTTTACTCGATGTTTAAGCATTAATATACATATACAACATATGTGTTAACTTAAATGAAGATTATAAGAACTCCAAATATATGGGATGTCAAGCTAAGAACGGCATGTGAACTATGGTCGAAGCGATGTGTAATGGAATAAATGCAAATTATTCAGCACTTTTTTGGCCAAACATGGAAAATATTAAAAATATTCAGCACTTTTTTGGTCAAACATGGAAAATATTAAGGGGGAGATCCAAGGTCACTTTCAAAGAACTCAAATTTCAGGACAAAAATGGAACAATAGGATAGGGATAAAAACCAAAAAAAACTCAGTTTCTTTGTTATCAAAGAGTGATAATGTTGGATTATACATACATGTCAAGCAGCAAAAATTGTCGATGATTGATTTAGTCACTTATTTCACCGTCCTCTTCATCATCACTGATATCACTGTAGAGTAAAGGCTCTTCACCATCTTCTACGGTGTCAACTTCCATGGAATCTTCAGATGCATAATCATAACTTTCATCATCATCATCTTCATATATAGCAGGTGCTATTTTTCTATTGTTATCCTCTTCTTCGTCATCAACAGACTGCACCAAGAATTTAATATTCAGTTTATAGTTCCCATATGATACTAGAAAATATTTAACACTCAGCAAGGAGTACTCACATCTGCATAAAGCAAGTCCAAGCAACTTGATAGTTGAAGAGCAGGGTTGAAAGTTGAGACTCTTGATTCTATGATCTGCAGATAGATGATAAAGATTGTTCTCAAATTATTAAGTGGAAATATTATCCCATAATGAATATAAATTACACAATCTTTTGTCCTCGTTTTAAGTTCTGGAATTCAAAATACAAAATATAATAATCTGCCAGTCTTGGTGGAATACAGAGCTATAACTAAGATTGAAGTCTATACAAAATATATAACTTCTCCAGGTCATTCCGAAAGTAAATGCATCTTTTATGCAACAGAAACAATCACACATCTTCTTTCCAACCTGATGTGCTAAATGAGACTAAAACCAGTTGATCATTGAACATTAAACGGAAAACGGTCTATGAACAAAAATTATCTCCCCCATCTGTCTGTTTTAGAAAGATAAAAAAGAAAATATTTGATCAAACTTATATAGAAAAACTGTTTATGGAAAGAATAACTTTCCCCGACTGTCTTGTTTCAGAACAAAAGAAAAGATTGATCAGGCTAATATTTAAGAAGCATGCCAATAATCCCATTTCCAAGAGGATCTTTCACTCTAAACAGGAGAAATCCTCTAACCTGAAATAAAGAGTTTAGAGCAGCCAAGGAAGATTCTTGGGACATTATACTGCTAGAATGCTGAAGAAGTAAACTTTTGAGCCATGGAAGAGCACAGGCCAGAACAGCACCCCTGTAAATCATATGCAAATACAAGAGTTTGTTTAGAACAACAAGACTAGTCAATCATCTAAAACCCATCAAGATTCCTACTACACAATCAATGGAATCCCCTCGAAAGAAAAACCTACTGGTATAATCTTCTGAGGACAATCACATCAAGGTATTAACACCTATCTCTTGTACCTCTAAACTTGAACCAGAATACTTCAAGAACCCACGTTTGGACAAGTTTTACAAGTAGTATATTGAACTAACCAGTCCATTTTTGCATAAAAGAAATAACATAAGATATTAGACGGGAAACTTTTTGGAAGTTAGCCACATACATATTAACCCTTTGATCCACAAATTTCGATGCTTAGGATATTGAAATTATTTTCTCAGTGAAATACAAAATTATGACTTCTCTTACCTTAACTGGATTATCGGCACAAGAGACTTTAAGAACTTGAGAACATCAGAAGGATTCAACAGTGCTACTGAGTTTGCAATTACCTGCATAACTCGTGTTATCATACAATCTACTTTCATACAGAATGTGACAATAGATCAGAAGGGACTGCAAGTACAAACCTTCTCATCTTGTCTGAACAAGCAATCTATGAGAAGGGCTCGATCATCAGCATGCAGCGCTTGCTTAACTAAGATATTAACGGAGTCTGCACTAGGTGGCTTTGCCGGGAGAGAAGAGTCTGTTTTTTCATCATTTGGTTCTATGTCATTTCCTTCCAACTTGAGGCTTGCAAGTTTGTCACCCATGGTTGGTTCACTTGGGTCATCAACAACATCAAATTTTTCTTCATCTCCCTTACCTTAAATCCACAAGGAAGCTAGATGATGCTTTAAAGTAACAGAAAAGTATGCTACAATCAATTCTAAAAGTATCTTTCAATACTGAAACGCATTTCAGCCAAGATAGATAAAAACGACGAACATCTAATAAATAAATTCTTAACAAATAACCATCCCCCTCCAGAAGCAAAAGAAAATGACAAAAAGTAATAACCATCCATAACCCATCAAATGCCTAGTAAAAATACTTCATCTTAAGACAAATCTCCTTCAAAATAAAGATATGAAGGAAAAGGGCGAACAAAACATCAAACAAAACATTGGAGAATAATCAGAAACTGACTCAGAGTTATTACACTAGAAACTGACTCCCCGCAGATAATTACACCAGACAAAAGTCTGGAATTCGGCATCACTAAAACATAATTGTCGTATTTAAGCTAAGGTATGGATATTGGCATCAATAAAACATTCAGAAGAAATTGTCATATCTAAACTTACTCTTATGCAACAAAACTTCACTGCCTACTTCCGTCTCTCGGCTTTTCCTTTTCGACGACTTTACTTTCTTTCCCATGATTTCTGCATGCAATCAAAAGCTATACACTTAAAATTATGTAAGAACACACTCAGAGCTGTACAAAAACTTCGTCCTTTCCAGATTTTTATCCAACATCTCGTTTAGAAAAAAAAAAATTACAAGCAGAATAATTTCTAAGCAAAATATAAGTAGGATAGAAGGCATACTTCGACTGGACTTCTCCTGAGTCGTGACGAAAAGTGAAGGCGAGGAGAGGAGCGCTGGAGTAGGACGGCGGCGGAGACTCGAGACCAAGAGGGTTTTCTAACTTGAGGAAATCTTCGGATTGGTGCCGACGAACAGGGATTTCCGCGCGGGGGAGTAGGGGGGGGCGGAAGGAAGTGGCGGAGACCGATTCTGTTGAAGTGAGGAAGGAGGAGGCGCAGGGTTTAGCTCAGTTTGGGGGCGGGAAGGATTTTGAGATTGGGTTATGTTTTGGGCCTCACTTTGGATTATATGTCCATTTGGGCCTTACCCACTATAAAAGACCTATGGATAATTCTATAACATAGCCACTGTTTTACTCATCATAGCCCCCCCCCCCCCCCCACCCGACTTTAAAAAAAATAAAAAAAAAATAGAAGTAACTTTACTATTCGACCCTCATAGCCTCCAAAATCAAATCTTAAATAAATGAATAAATTTAGAGTTTCGAAATAAACTATAGCCCCCAAAAATCTTTAAGAATAGACGGTGGAGTTCCAGACCATAGACGCAGAAAACAGAAGGAAAGCGATCGAAAATACTACTAATAATTAATTAAATAAAAATTATTTTAGTTTTCAGAAGTTCAATTTCTATGAACATATGTTTTTCTTCTTTGGAGAGGAAGAAGATTTAACGATGGTAAAGTGATTTTTGGAAATATTATGAGTCCAAAAATTCATATATAAAAGATTCGGTGATATGCCGGTGTTAGATATCGTCGCCGACGGTGAGGTTCATGTGACGTCCTTGTGCAAGCTCTAGAAGATTCCATCGGGGGTGCTGGTGCGAAGGATTTCGGTACCGGAGAACCAGACGAAGGTGATGCGGTTGTACTCCAAGCCGTTGGAGGCGGCGGAGAAGTGGACGGCAAGAATACTTCATGTGTAAAATGAATAAATGATTCAAAATTATTGTTCATACTGTATATTCTGAGAGTACTTTGCATGATTGGAAATTTGGGGGAGAATCGATGTTCGAGAGATAGAAATGGAGGAGGCTATAGGGATACATTGGTAATTATATTAATATTTTTATTATTTTATATAAATTGGGGGCTATAAAGAGTAAAATGGGGGCAATGTATGCCCAAAACCTATTTACGGTTGCTATGTTATAAACACAAATTATATGGTCCATTTACTTTTTATACCGCTTTATAGAGGAATAAGGAAGGATAATATAATGTGGTATAAAATGGCGGGACTTACATTTTTTATATGGTGTTTACTTTGAATGATTTTGAATGATAATAGGTGTATATAATTGTCTATATTATAAAATTATGTTTACTTTGACTAATAATGATGTAAAAGAAAGTAGTATAAGAAAGTATAAAAGTTATTACCACTTTATAGTTTATAATGCGTTTACTTTGATGTATAGAAAAATCTAGTCTGGCGGTATAAAAATCCGGCAACCCATTGTATTAATCCATGAGATAATATTGTACCTAAGAAACATGCGTGATAATTTTATACCTCATTTTACCACTTAAGAAATGGGTACAGTAATAATAATAATAATAATCGTGGTATAAAATTATATTATACCATCGTAAAGGATATCGAGAGATATCGGGTTGACTGAGGTTTTATACTACCTGACTGGATTTTTTATACGTATAAATAAACGATAGATAAAGTGGTATAAAAAAATTTCGACTCCTTTATACTTCATTTTACAGCTTTATACGGAAAAGTAAACGCACCATACGTGAATTTCAAATTTTTCCATAACAAATAAAAGTTTGGTAGAAGCATACAAACTTTCGATTAAAAATAAAAGGATCAGTAAACTCCTGATCGATGGTTGATCTGTCGTCATACTCCTTAGGCGCGTCGGGTGGTGGGTCTTTCCCGATGTCATGGTGAGTCTCGATTTATTCGCGTAAACATATTAAATATGTTCACGATAGATAGAATGATACTCCCTCCGTCTCGCTATGTTCGACACTTTTCTTTTCGACACGTGAATTAAGATGGAAGTGATTAGTGTGTAAAGTGTAATGTGTGTAGGGATATGGTGTTGTTTATGTATTTATACATATTTTAAAATAAGCGCATCATAGATACATAAAAATATATTCATGTTTGATCTTAAATGAAAGATCGTATCGAGACCTTTAATTTGGTATAAAAATTATAAAAATCCGAAAATAAACCATCAAGTTATGACAATTTAAAGTTTTAGAATTTAAATTATATTGGGATATGTGCTGAAAAGTGAAAAGTGAGTAGATAGTGAGATTTAATTATAGAAAGTTAAGTGTAATAAGGGAGTGTTAATTATTTCCCAAAAAGGAAAGGTGTCAAACATAGTGAGACGGCCCAAAAAAGAAATAGTGTCAAAGATAGCGAGACGGAAGGAGTATGTTTCGATTTGATGAGGATTGTTGTCATGATTAGTTGATCATTACACTAATCAAACATACACTACTTTAACTGGGAAAACCGAACCTTTTTAAAATAAAATAAAATAAAAATCTTATAGGTTTAATTAATTACTAGAGCTAATTAACACAAGATAGTTAGTTGTTACTATTTCATGCATATAATATTTGGAAATTACAACTTGAAATTATTAAACGACAAATTAAACAAAAAATATATCGGAAAAATAAATAAAGTAGAGTGATAAATCCAACTGTAAAACAGAATTTAGAAGCAGTGAAACAGAAATAGTAGTACGGACCGCAACGGCTGACGTAATGGATTGCATCAAAAGCTAATTTGACGGACACGTGTCATTGGCCCCTTTTTCTAGAATATAAACCTTCCTTTCTAAGTTTCATACTCCCCATAAATCTAGTCAAGCCTAGTGACAGTAGCATCACTCGAAAAAAACACAACTAGCAGAGACCATGGCACCTGACGGCGGCGGCGGCGGATTCGACGGCGCGACGGCGGAAAGATTAAAGGCGAAGAGGGGGAGCGTTTTTCCGGCGAAGAGGCGGTCGGTGAAGAGGATGATGTTTGATTTTATCGTTAAATCAGTCGCGCCATGTTTTGCGACGCCAAACGGAGGCGGAGCCAAATCCAATGACAAAATTGTTAAGGGGAGGAAATCCAACACTACTGTATTTCCGTACATTTGAATACTGCATTTTCCTTTTTTTTTTTCTTTTTTTTTTTCCTTTTTTGTTTGATTATTTTTCTTTTTGTTTGTGAATAAATAGATTGTAATGTCCCTCATTTATTTAATTGATCAATTCCACGTTGTATGGCTATTGGCTAATTATGATTGTCTAACAAATCGGGTTTGGGCCGGGTTAAGCCCATTTGGTCTGAGCAGTACTACAAGGATATACTAAATTTTATATTCATAATTTATATTTTATTATTTATTCTAATCCCACATTCAGCTAGACGACAATTTGAAATTAAATACTATCTACATCCCTTATAATTAGTCTCATTTAAGGGTACAGAAATCAACATAGGAGGAGATATGTGGCTATAATCAATTCTAAGGAGAGAGAGTTAATTATAACCATAAATTTTTTGTCATTTTAGAAAATGAGACTAATAAATGAGACGGACCAAAATAACAAACGAGACTAATGAAGTGGGGATGGAGGTAGTATGTTTCTTTAATCTGCAAGTTGATCTTACAATTTCGCATCAATCCCATTCCGAAAAACTTAGGGGGGTGTATTGGTTTTAGATTCTGTAGGATTTTTTTGGACTTTCAAAATCTGGGTGTATTCAATTCAGATTTTTAAAAGTCATTAAAAATCCTGAGATATTCAATATAGATTTTTAAAAGTCATTAAAAATCCTGAGGTATTCAATATAGATTTTAAAAAGTCTTAAAAAATCTTTAGGTATTCAACAATCTATGGACTTTAATACTCTATGGAGTTTAATTGATTCTCTTTCAAAAATATATACAAATCTCACTCTCCAAAATCTCTTCTCAAAACAAGAGATTTTTAAAATCCATGAGACCAAAACAATTAAACCCCCGGAAGAAAAAAAATTAAACATTTGTTCTTCAATCCATTTCACTCCATTATCTACTACAACAATTCCCACCATATCTATTACATTCTCCTCCATTCAAGAATCTCAACTTATACTCGGGCAAGGATCACCTCTTTTGCACATAAATACAACACAAGGTGCAGTGCCTATTTCAAGCACAAATTTGTGCACTTTGAGCATTTTTTCCCATTTTTTTTATATATTTAATTATGCTGAAATTTACAATTATAAAATTATTAATCGTAAGTAAATATTTGGGTCAAGTTTAATAGTATATAAACCTAATGATGAATAATTAAACTTAAAAGTTTAAAACAAATGATTACCTATAAAAGTCTATTGCCAAAAATAAATAATTTAAAACTCAATAAATACATGTAAAATATAGAATATTGATTAATTACTTCTTAAATAAATAAATAAATGAAAATAGCATCACTTTGTGCTTGAAATGGGCACCACACCCTCTACTGTTTATGAGCACAGCAGATGATCCCCTCCCTTTATCTTCAATTATATATGGCGGAGCTAAAATATCACTATGCCCAAATTCTCAAGTTCGGTCTCTCCTCCTACAACAACGTCATGAGGCCGAAATATAACGGTGATAGAAATGAAGATGAGAATAATAATATACAATTTTTTTGGAGCTAGTGTATTTTTGGTATTTTATCTAAGCAATTTGAATAAATTTATTTTATATACGAATGTGTTTCATACACTTGCATCAACAGTCAATGTAAATACCATGTAAATCAATAAAAAAAATGTATTACACAATCTTGTCAAGTCCATGAAAATCCATAAAAAAATCAGTCAAACTCTGCATGAAATCTATTAAATCCATAAAAAAATCAGTCAAACTCTTGGAGTCTATCGATTTTTTTAAATCCATATACTTTTTAAAGTCCAAAAAAATCCAACTAAATCCCAATTGAATACACCCCCCTTAATTTCTTTTGACCGACTTTTCAAAATTTGTTGTTGAATTAATTATATGACTAAAAATACTTTCTAGAAAAAATAATCTTTTCTCTACTCATTGGCTACTTTCTCTTTCTTGTTTTTATGTAAAATAAATATATTGCCTTTTTATTAATTATTAATGCTCGAACTCGAGACTTTTATTCTTAAGCATCAGCTCTTTACTGTTATGCCAACGCCTACAAATATATATAGTTCTTTGAAATAATGAGTTGATGCTTTAACAAAACACAATGACATAAACAAATATTAATATTAGAAAAAGAACCTTACTGGCATTATTTAATTAAAAATAAAGAATATGCTCTCTGAGCTACCTTATCTCACTCATCATCAACCTAAAAGTATTTGCATAGAAAATCCTCAATATAGTACTACCTCCATCCCATTACATTAGTCACATTCACTATTGCGGCACGTTTTTCCACCGAAACCTAGTACGAGTTTTAAAATATATTTTTGACGTATTCATTTTTTCACGGGATACTATGACACTCATAGTATCCTGTGAAAAAATGAATACGTCAAAATTATATTTTAAAACCCGTACTAGGTTTCGGTGGAAATACGTGCAAAAAGGTAAATGTGACTAATGTAATGGGATGGAGGTAGTAATATAGAAAGTAGCACCGATATATATAATACTACGGTATGTCGGTATCTATAAGTAAATATTAAAGTCAAGAAATGAAATCATCATATCTGATTTTTTTCTTTACAAACAGTAAGAGATTTTTCAATATGTAGCAAATCAGCATCTTATAGTGGACGACAGTTAATAGCGAGCTAATTACGGAGTATAAGGTTTACTTAATCACCACTTCTCTTAAAAAATCAAATAAACTTCCATTTTGAACAAAAAATTAATTCGGAATTGAAACATAATCTATTGAAAAGGACTTCAGTTTAATAACTTGTAGGGTGAACTTAAGAATAATATGGATAAGTTATTCTAAAAATCATATTTATCTGTCTCATTATTGATGTCCCATTTAAAATATATATATGATGTATAAAATAAATGTTAGGGAAGTTAATAATGGGATTGATTGGCTCATGATTGACATGATGAATTGGGGATACTTTAAGTTACTAACTCTTATCTCTAGTTGAAGGATAAATAAATAAGAGAAAATCTTACTTATTCTGCATTTACGCAATTACGAGAATTACGATAAAGTCTTAATTTAGTCCTTTCCATAACTTATATAATCATGTCAGCGAATTAGGGATGAATGATGATGTCTCATCCACGTTACTACATTAGGTGAAATTTTATCCTTGAGAGTTAATAATTTAAGTAATCCCAATCCACATCAATCATAAACTGATTAATCATGACCGTGAATAAAGATATAACTTATGGATAATATCAGTTTTTTGTTATGCGCTCGTCTTTCTTTTATACACCTGAAATTCCAAACAACTTGACCTACTATATAGACACCTTTTTTTTTTTTTTTTTTTTTTTTCATTTTAACAATATTCAGACATATACAAATATACTACTACATTTATTCTTGTACTTGTATAAATATACTAATTAAACACATAGTATCTCATGTTTGTATGGAATCAATCTTTCATGAAATCAAAATATTACTAAGATTTACTACTGTGATTTGAAAAGAGCAACTGACAAAGTGAAGCAAAACCCCCATAATTTATAAGAGACGTGTATCAATAAAACTGCTCGAAATTTAAGTTATTTTCAGCCACGTGCGAAGGACCCCATGTGATTAAAATATTTCGACACGTGGCGTAACCTGATTCATCTCCCACAGGCGTGCATGATTCATTAATGAGTGGTGGGGGCGATGCTCCACAGGGAGTAATATCCCTGCTTTTTCTCTCTAATCTCTATATAATGTGAGTGATCTTTAACTCGTAGCAAGCTCAAATTTGAGTGTTGAGAGGAAATATGAGTGGGAGTGCGCATAATGGTAGAGCAGGACCCCCACAGCAAGACCCTCCGCCGCCAAACGGCGGCGGCGCTCCGCCTAGAAGGCCGGCGGGGGCCGGAAATTTCCAGAATCAGCCTAAAGCGAGGTCGGGGAAAGTGTTGAGAGGCATCGTCGCTGAATGGACAGGGATTTCTTCGGCGAATCGTTAGATTATGTGCAAAAACTGTTTATTTTGTCACATAATTTAGTTATATTAATGTATATTTTTTTCCTTTTCTTTTACTCTTTTAAGTTTGGAAAGAGGAGTTGGACGAGATCAGAGCCTTGTGTTGCATGTGCAATCTATAATACGTCCTTTTTAGTGAATTGAATAAATCTTGTACCTAAAGTTGTTATGGCCAGCCAGAATTTAGTTGATCATGATAATTAGTTTAATTTGTGCTCAGATTAATCTATTTTATCATTTTATATTTTGTGATTTTGTTTAGATTTTTTTATTCACTATAATCTTTAAAAAAAATTTATCAGAAAAGAAGAATTTTATTGCAAAGTTTTTTTAAATTTACTTGCCGATCTTTGAAAGGAAAATTACAAACATTTCTCGTCACTTAATTCTCAAATCTATAGTCTATTCTTAATTTCGTTCACGATCTTCACTAGATACCTTTGGCCAGGGGCGAGGCCAAGATTTTTTTATGGAGTGGGCTGGTGGCCAAGACTAGACAGCGACGGCTCTTCTCTTCTCGGAAATTGGCATAGGCTCGACCAATAATCTCCGAAAATAGTCAAAATTATAAGAACTAACTTCTTCTTTTTTTTTAAATGGGGTGGGCTTGAGCCTACCTTTGCTTTAAGGTGGCCTCGCCAGTATCTTTGGCACAAATTGTTCCGATAAATAGTTTAGCTAACAATTATAGAATAATATGAAGCGGCTTGAGAATCTTGAAGGAATGAGGGGCAGTTTATATATATATTGAATATTATAAACAATGATGTATAAAATTTTATATATTCACTCGATTATTCAATATTACGAGAGAAATTCTAAAATGGAAAAAGACGAACCCATATCGCTTTCATTCTGATATTTTTATAATGTACACAAGTTATTGAACCACTTATTTCGGCAAAGACGTGGAACAACAATATAGTAATTTAAATACCATACTATTATTTCAAAAGATTTTAACTTTTCGTCTCTTTCAGTATATCCAACGAAATAAATAAGATGAGATAACGCAAAAGGGTATCTCAAATTATTTTGACTGGGACCACCACGAAGTAGTCATGGCGGCTTCAAGTTAATTGGTTGGACACAGTTGTCGGCTGCAAACGGCGTCGTTCGAGTTTTGGTTTCGTGGCGTTCATTCATTTGTTAGGTGACGAATGCTGACCTACAATTTTAACGTCATAAATAATTATTCTTTTTTTATTATATTAACTCCACAACTACATACGACAATTGATAGTCATTTTCTTACAATTAATATTTTATATAAATATTTAAACAATTAATTTCTGTTAATAAATAAAAAATGAATACTCCTTTTTTTTAAGTGTCCTAGCCGTCAATTGCAAATACCAAGGAAATATTTACATTTTAATTTCATTTATTATTTTCTTTTTTTGAGCATCAACTTATATATAATATTAAGTATAGGGGTAAAATTAAAAAAAAATGCAACTATTATGTCATCAAATTACGAAATGAGTCACTTAAAAACAAACAACAAAGTAACTAGAACACTTAAAAAAACGGAGGGAGAATCATGGAATTAAAAAGGAAATGCACGGCATATATTTTTTAAGAAGTACTCACTCCGTCCCATTTAAACAGGCCTATTTCTTTTTGGCACGGGATTTTAGGAGAGTTTGTGTAAAGATAAAGTATAGTGTTTTATATTTTAATGTCAATTTCATTGTTTTGAAATTAAATCATCATAAATGCATCAAAATATATTGATGTCTGATCTTAAATGAAAGATCGTATCAAGACCTTTAATTTGATATAAAAATCATAAAAATCGGAGAACAAACGAGCAAGTTATGATAGTTTAAACTTTTAGAATTTAAATTATATTGGGATACGTGTTGAGAAGTGAGTGCATGATGGGCTGATTAATAGTGAGTAATTCTTTCCCTATTAGGAAACTGACATATTCTAATGGGACAGTCCCAAATAGGAAAACTGACCTATTCTAATGGGACGGAGGGAGTAGTAGTAATTGTTTTCTGAATCTTGTCATTTATGATCACGAAGGGATGGCAATGGGTCGGGTTTTTACCGGTACCCGCCCCATCCAGACCTTGATAGAATGGGTTTGGGTAAAATTAATTGGGTTTGAGACGGGTCTAGGTAATAAAATTGATACCCGCAACATGTTTGGGTTGAGTATGAGTACATATTTACGGGACCCACTACCCAAACTCATATATGTATGTATGTGTGTGTGAATTAAAATATTTATAACTATTCGTAATTTCAGAGTTCTCTTTTTATATATCAAAATCAATATCTTGTTGGTATTTATCTTCAGATTTATTTTATATTTTGTTAGTTCACTTTTATTATGAGATTTGCATGTTTAAATAATAGTTTTGCCTTTCGATTGATATCTATATTTAGTTATAATTTTTTTATATAATTTTTTAAAGGACTATTTATTTTAATATTGTATAATTCGGATTTTATCGGATAATTAGTGGGTATTACCCGAAGGGTTTGGGGCGGGTACGAGTACCAAAATTGATTTTTAAACAGGTTTGGGATAGATATAGGTACATAAATTTTTAACGGGTTTGGGTTTGGGAAATACTAAATGAATGGGTACCCGACCCATTGTCATCCCTAATCACGAATGTTTAGTTTGGAGAGCGAATCTTATGTCTCAATTTTAGTGTGTTAACCAAACTTGTTAATTGTTATTCTTCGATTTCAATGTAATATTACGATTTAGTTTAATTTTATTATAATTAACTAATAAAAATTAATTAATTCAATTGTGATTTATAATTAAATATTCTTTAACATCAAATTTATACATATTTCAACTAATAAAATTAAAATGAATGCTAAGGAATGAATAATACTCAGTTTGTGTAAATTAAAGTAAACTAATTAAACCAAAATATCAAGAAATTCAACAATAAAAAATAAAGAGAAATGAAAAAACATGATTTTCGTACAATGATATGGGATAAAAGTAGTAGACTAGTAGTCCCAAAGTAAAGGCATGACCATTGGGGGACTACGCGTGTCAACCCACGCAACATACAACGACCCGGTCTCATGAACTGTTTAGACATTTCGCAATTACTACATAGTAAAATATTCCAAAGCAGAACCAAATTCACTTCATATAAATTAATCCATTAATATTTTTTTTAAATATATTCTAACACCAATATTCAAAAATATCTGGTATTAAAAAGATGCAATCTCACTCAAAATTAGGTTACTCTTTTGAGGAAGTTAGAATATACAGAGAGTACTAGTATTAAACGAAAATTTACGTTAACTGGCGCGATTAACTTAGCTTCTTCATTAATTAATTAATTTGAATCAGTCTTTACCCCCCCCCCCCCACTCCACGTGGCAGTAGATGATTGGATTATTCCATCCCGCGTACCGGAATCTAATGGTACTACGTAGTATAAATTTACACACAGCATGGGAGCAAAAGTATATTCATCATCGCTATTTACACAAACTATATTCATCAAAATCCAAGAGCCATGCAGGAGTGCAAAAATCTAGCGGCGGAGGAGAGAAAGGCCAGAGCCTCGTGCGGCGGAGAGAAGAATCCGGCGGCGGCGGAGGAGAGAAAGGCCAGGGCCTCCTGCGGCGGAGAGAAGAATCCGGCGGCGGCGGAGGAGAGAAAGGCCAGAGCCTCCTGCGGCGGAGAGAAGAATCCGGCGGCGGCGGAGAAAGCGACGTTGCCGCCGAAGAGAGGGGGTTGCGTGAAGAGAAGAATCATCGCTGATTGGTCTGGATTTCTGTATTTCAGAAACTCCAGAGCTAAGTGATGACAATATATATACTCCTATTTAATTAATTGAAATTTATGTTCCAGAGATACTGCTATTTAATGGGATAGCGTGCTCAGCTAGGTTAATTTACATTTACATTTACATTTACAGTTTACTTATTTATGTATTTATTGTGTAAATATACGAAATATATATATGTGTGGCTGTGGCAGCTCGATATTTTCTAATTTACAGTATATTTTTATAGGTAATGGATTTACAGTATATTTTTCTGATTTACACATTGATTAGATAGATATTTCGGCAATGACATATTCAACTTTGAATTACTAGTTTAAAGCCTATAATTAATTAACTTTGAAGAATTCGTTTAACTGATTACAGCTTGATTATTGCCTTGATCTCTGTTTGCCTTTAATGAGTGAGAATAAGTACACCTTGATCTCTACTTTGATTATAGCATTTGACCTAACCATTTATTTCTCTTGCTGAAAAACATTGAAATACTCAGTTAATTTCAAGATTCAGCCACCCATTTTTGATTAAACAAATTGATGTGCAGATGAATTCTCATTATTTGGGAAAGTGTAAAAGGGCGAGCATAGATTCCCTACCCGATGAGCTCTTGTTCGATATTCTCATCCGTTTGCCAGCTGATTACCTTCACGACAGAGCAAGGCTCGTGTGCCCGTAGGTGGTACCAAATTATCCGTTCTGATGCTTTTTCCGAGACACAAAATTCACCAGTCTGCATACGGGACTTATCCTCTTCTGCCACGCAGGGCAGGGTTCGAGACATCGGAGTTGAGGTACATATGCAGTAGCAGGTTGATTGCTAGTTCTAATGGTTTGGCTACGGAGTTAGACTGGTGCAGAGATCCATATCATGGAACCGTTCGCATTATGAATCCTGCAACGAAGCAATCGTTCCTCGTCCCTTCACTAGGCTGTAATCCTTCATCCAGTTATAGCAAATGTGGCATTGCATTTGCTGCCCCTTCCTTCGAGTATAAATTGATCTTACCATATCATGAATCCCGGAGGTTTTGTCTTTCCATACTCACTTTTGGAGTCGATGAATCTTGGAGAAACATCACTGTCGAGCACGTGCCTGCAGATTTTAGGTCTCTTCTCCGTGAATTTCCACTGAGCACCAAAGGTTTCTTGCATATATAAATAGCTATGTATTATTTACCTCAGTTATGTTGCCTTATCCTAGTATGGTTGAATTTGTGTGTTTGAGAGATTCTAATTTGTGAAACAGAGATAAGAGTACGATTTGGAGTTTTTATTTAAGAATATATACATGTGTGAAACAGACACGTTCCCTTATAGATGTCAATGGGCCGCCCACTCTCTAGGAGCGTAGAGCTTGAATGGAAAGACACCGACACCGGTGACGCCGCCGAATTTTTTAGGCCCACTTTTTTGGCCAGTTAATCCTAGTGGGTTTAAGATTAGGACTCGTTGATATCTATATGCAGGCTTGGCATCGCCCCCAGACGTAGTCGCAAACGTACTGGGTGAACAAATTTCGTATTTTTTTTGTCTTTTGTGATTGTGTGTGTTTGTTTTTCTCAACACACCGCTGATGTTGAAAATGTCATGTCATAAATTTAGTAGGATTTATTATTTAGAGTATATATTTAGATTATTATTTTTTTATTTTTTATATATAGCATTACCACATCATTCATGTACATAATAAGTATGCCCACTGTAAGTATTATAGCATTACTCTTATTGGCCATTGTAGCGTTACTCTTGTTGAATTACTAGTAACTAGTGCTGCGCCTGTGCGCTGCACGGAACTTATGAATTATAATTTATAATTGAAATTATATATTTGCTCTCACATCGTTATTGAACAACAATACAATATATTATTGCTATTTTTAATAAAATTATAATTTTTATAATATTGAAAACCTAAAATAATTTTAAGAGAATATAAGTAAATATAATTTTAAATATTCATGCCATAGAAATATAAACATATGATATACTACATGTCTACATTTATATGAAATTTCTATTGATATTATAATATTTGAATTATTTTATTTTTGGTATTTTATTTAAATTCATAATAGTTATCTAAATAATTAGTAATTGTTTTTTTTCTTTATAATTTGATAAATTTCTTTTAAAAAAATAATACATCAAGAAATTAAGCAATAAATCATGATCACAATAAATTTATGGATCAATAACTTTAAATCTAACTTAATATTATTTCACAAAAGTTCAATTAATAATTAAATATATTTGTGACAGTGTATTCAAATTTTCTATTATCACAACAAAATGTTATACAAATTATTTATAAAAGAATAGAATTGAAAAAATAAATAAATAGATATGGATATAGCAAAATGAAAAAATTAATAGAATGGTTTCATGCAAAAATAGAATATTAGCAAATACTGAAACACTATTTATAATTTAAATCCATTTATTACCAAATCTATTGGACAATTGACAACTCTTTGAAATAAATCACCTTCATAAAACTATTGGACAATTGGTGGTCACTTTTAGAGGGAAAATGACATTTTTGTAATTTTTGCTAACAATTCTACTTTTATATATTAGAAACTATTGGACAATTGGTGGTCACTTTCGGAGGAAAAATGACATTCTTGTAATTTTTGCCAACAATTCTACTTTTATATATTGGTTGGGCTATTTACTTTTTTATCTTTTCTTTTCAACTATATATATTTTTTATTGTTTATTAACGTCGATCGAAAAAGTGAACAAAAATCATGATTGCACAAATAAATATTCCACAAACATAACATAACCGTTACTCCTCAACCTCAACGGGTAAAAAAGCCGCCAACAATTTTCAAAAATCTGTAAAAAGCAAAAGTCCACTTACCTCCTTTTTCCATTGCCTTTAACATAATTTCTTCCACATCTTTTTACACTACACCAGTTACTACAATTCAAACAAATTTGCTCCCAAAATCAGCTCAATTCCCTAAAAGGAAAAAAAGAAAAAAAATGGGTTCTTGCATTAGCAAATGCAGACCTAAGAAGAAACCGAAGGAAGATCCACTCCGCCAAGTCCACGACAAGCTCGTCGTAATCTCTAAGGATCCTCCTCCGGCCGCATCAGAAATTACCATTATGCCCTCGGAGAAGCCCCTCTCTCCGGCACCTTCTTCCCCCGCTTCCTTTTCGTCATTCTCCTATTACGCAAACAACAAATCCGCCACAACTTCGTCGATATCTTCGTCTTCGTCGCTTTCTTCGTCTTCTTACTCTTCCTCCGTGTTGAAGGACCGATCTTTCTCCAACGACTTCTTGTGGTCCTGCGTCAAGGAGAATCCACACGTAATCGGCCTCAACGAGAAAAGCGTGGATTCGAAAAGCGTTTTATACCCTAACAGAATCCATCCTCCTCCGTTACTCGCGAAGAAGAAGCAAACGGCGGTGCAAGAGAGGCAGCCGTTAGTTAACGCTAACGCCGCTTCGACGCCGAAGAAACGGGCGCGTGCCTCTTCGCCGACTCTCGTGAGGCAGAAGAGCTTCAGAAAAGAGCAGAATTTCGCTCCCGGTAGAGGGCTGCGGTCGCCATCTCCCAGCCGGAGATTTAACGGCGAGGGTAACAGAATCTTTCCGGTTATTGAAAGTTATTACAGCAAGCCGGCTGTGTCGAAGGGGAGTAACGCCGTTAGTTCTGCTCCGAGAAGGGAGAGTTTTCGGGCTCCGACGCCGAGCCGGAAACTCGAAGTGAGCATCGGCGGTGAGTATTCGGACAGGAGAAATGATGAATTTCTGCAGCATGTTAGTAGTAAGGTTGATGGTAAGGAAATTGATGATGTTGTTATGGAGGATATTAATAATCCTCTCATTGCCTTGGATTGCTTCATTTTTCTTTGATTTTTGTTTAATTAGGTTTCTGCATGGATTTTTTGTGTGTGTGGTGTGAAAATTTTTGTTTTTCTTTGTTTATAGACAGTTTTTTTTTTGTGTGTGTGTGCGCGATATTCTTTTGTAAGTTTCAAGGATCATGAACACTTCCTCTTTTGTATACTTCTAATAACTAATTGTATTTCATAAAGTAGGGAAAGAGTGTATTGTCCCTTGTTTAGCCTTAATTGAAGGTTGAATATTGTTATTGTTTATGATCATTTCCGAGGAAAATTAGTGTTGTACGCCCTCGTCTCAACGAAGATGAAACGTTTGTTGAATATATATGAAGTATAAAATAATAAAATGTCTCATCTTCGTTGGGACAGAGGGATTACTTATTACTGATTAAAAAATATTCTCTTATTGATGACTAAATCACTGCAAAATAACTCTCTATTTATGATTAGCAAACATTATTTCATTCGTCTATCCCTTCTTGAAATTCATTAAATGGGATCACAAAAAAAAAGAAAATATATACTGTACTATACTTTCTTCTTTGAGGATGGCTGCTTCTGATCCATCTCCATTGGAATAATGGGAGGTGCAGTGAAAGAATCTGTGGCTCTCGATGGGGAAGAAGGCGGAGGAAGCTTCTTCGGCATCATTTCTGCCCAATTATTATACGCCTCCGATGCTTCCGACATGAAAACAAGAGCAACAATGCTCAACACCATACATCTCCAACAAACTGACATTCTCACAAAAATTACCAAAGATAAATAAAAATCAGACACTTACTTTAACTAATTCTCACTGTAAGAAGAAGAATTTATATTGCGAAGTCTGTACTTTGGAAATCAACGTGTGGAATTATGGCGATGAGATGATGGAAATTACTGCAACCCTGATTGGCATTTTTTCTTGCTGGTTCAGTCTTCCACTAACTCCACTGAAATGTAACGCCACTTTCATGTGCTTCGAGGTAGCTTCCTCTTTATTTTTCTTAGATTCCCAGTCAACTCGAAAATGCCACTTGAATAGTGTTTATGCAATTCAAAATCTCTCAAAAAAAAACAATCTCGACATATTATTTGCAGAATTAAAGTTATGAGTTATAAGCAGAGAATTAAAAGCTATGAAAATTTTGAATTTTGCATTTTGGATTTTTCCGGGTGTGAGCCGTAATCCGTGTGGAAAGACGGAAATGGAAATTTTCAGTAAGTTTGTGAACAATATTCGTAATATTGTAGACACGCGGAAGTTAGGGTTTGGCGTTGAAACAATTGGGGAAACTGATTCTGCGAAAAATCACCGGCGGATCAGATTACGGCGGCTAGTGGAGGACCGACGGCGGTGCAGGGGCGGCTCTGAGAACGTGGCGCGGTCGCTCATCGAGCGTCCGATTTCGTAAGTTCGGATTCAATGTTTGATCTTAGTGTACAGAAAAACTGAAAGTGGATTGGATTTCTTCTGTAGTTGAATCGCAAGAAGCAACAAACTATGCATGATTTACAAAATCAATTGAAAGATAACCAGAAAGAGTTCACTTGTTGTTTACATACGCAAGAACAGTGAACACGGTCTGCGTCAGAGTGAACAAGAGCAGCATCGATGCAGCAACAAATGATATGAACGCCCATGGATTATTGAAGTAATCACGCCTCAGAATCGCCATCCATCTATTCCTGCGACAGCTGCAGTGCTCGTTCACCTTTTCGTAGACGTCGGCGTAGCAGAATTCGCTCGAGATGAGGATGTTTTCCCCTAATCTGTTGAACATCTGGTACGCCATCTCATCATCGCCTAGATAGTTCGTCAGAATCCCAAATCGCCGTAGTACTTCTATATCTTTTGAGGAATTGATGAGACTGTGCAAAAAGAATGCATAATCCGTCACGTATTTGGGGTGACTATCGACGAAGGAGTGCTCGTATGCGATTAGATTCCTCAAGGTCGACTCTGTTTCGTCTGTAACTGCGAAGCCTGGGATTCTTATACTCCCATTGATGAATTTGATGTCCAAGGTATTGCTCTTTGTGCAGTTCTTGAACTTGATTCCTGCTTCTTGGAGCTCAGTAGCTGAATTTATGGCCATTATTTTCTCTTCCTCTGTTTTGATAGGTTTGTTA
Organism: Mentha longifolia; assembly: GCA_001642375.2. Taxonomy (NCBI): domain Eukaryota; kingdom Viridiplantae; phylum Streptophyta; class Magnoliopsida; order Lamiales; family Lamiaceae; genus Mentha; species Mentha longifolia. Next base: position 3,182,345 of record CM038114.1, on the reverse strand, counting down.
CTTCTCATCTTGGCAAATGAAGAGCACCAAATCCTGTGCACAAGAGAAAGAAGGTGGTTGACAGCTCTGAGTGCCGATTTTTCAGCCAATTGTGAAGCCTCTGGCCATGGAGAAATGTCTCCGATGAAAAGCTGGATTAGGTACAGAAAATCGTCGTCTGGATCTCCTGTTCTTGTCATACTGAACAATTGATCAAGAACGAAGAAGGGGACTTGATTCTCGATCAAGATTAGATCGTGGCGTACCTGGCTGAGTACTTGCTCGTACTTGAAAATGGTATCTTCTCCTTCCCTCAAGTTATCCAAGCCATATTTCCTGATCAATTCAATGATGAAGAAACCATCAAGTATCAGCATTTCTACGAACTCATCTTGGCGTAAGTCAACAGCATCTGCATAACATTTACACGCTCTTTCTTCCTGTGATCTCATTGCCATGACATACTTATCTACACTGGACTCTTTCTGGCGTTTGAGCAATAGCTTTAGGTACTTGAGTTTGTGCTGCTCCATCTTCTGTAGATGGTGGTTGCCATGGTGAAAGGGACCGATAGATACTACTTTTGGATCATAGAGCTTATGGTTGATGCAGCGTAGATTATCATCCACTCTGAAGATTGTGGGGTTGCAGGGCGAGGTGGGTAAGTCGAAAAGTATGTTATCGAGACGAATAGAGACATGGTCTCTTGTTTCAGACATTTTATGATTTACAAGAATAAAATTCCGACAGCTTAAAGGAAATTTATCGCTTTTAGGAAGAACTCATGATTCTTGGAATTTCATCTTTTATGTGACATTGCTTTTTTGCAAACAAATTGAGCAAAGATCTATCATATTTCAGGTAATTTTCTTTTCGTATTTCGTGGAAAGTACTTGGAAAATTCCAAACAACTACTGATGCTCCAAGACTTTCGGTGTGTTGAGATTCTCTTGAAATCTTACTTTCGGTTTGTTGAGATTCTCTTGAAATCTTACTGGTAGTTTCTTATGTAGGACCAATCATTGCCAAGACTTTAATGACTAATGACAGAAAAGGAAATAATACAAGATATTCCCAGTAGTTTCCTCTTATCTTCTAATGTCTAAATCATGACACCTACTCCATGTGTTGTGAACAATATGCTATGAACCAGTCTTTTTAAATTTGCGTTTGGTAAATTTCTTGGTAGCTAGCTCAGTATTGCGGAAACTTCTGGTGCAGTCGGTGCCTTCTTATCTTCTTGATACTGTACTGACTTGTGGTTATAAATTGTTAACATTATATTTCAACTTCCCGTCATCTGAAGTTTTTTGGGGATAGAGTTTACACAATTCAAGGTTCTTTTTTTTTTTTCCTCTCTAATTTTAATTTAATTTTAAGTATTTCCCCAGAAAGAACCATGATTTGGCAAGCAATACTTGTGACATCTCTGATGTTTTTGGCGACTGGAAGGTTTTCAAAAACGTTTGCAACGCCTACCTGTTCGAATAGCTGTGGGGATCTAACGATCCCTTTCCCATTTGGTACTTCTTCTGATTGTAGTCTTGATGATTCATTCCTCATCAGTTGCAACTCCACTTACGATCCTCCTAAACCGTTCTTAAAGTCAGGACTCGCGGTTCTCAACATATCATTAGATGGGCTAATGAAAGTTGAATCTTCTGTTGCTAGTGACTGTTATGATGATTCTGGTTCACAAGTCCTGAGCACCACTTCCGAGCTCACCTCATCCAAATTCCTGATCTCCAGCAGATTGAACAAGTTCACTGCCATTGGATGTGACACGTATGCACTTGTCCAAGGCTCCACAGAATGGAACCAAATGAGTGACAGTTGCGTTTCTTGGTGCGACAGAATCGACAAAGTGGGGAATGGGACCTGCTCAGGCATTGGATGCTGCCAGACTTCAATTCCTGAAGGAGTAAGAGACTTTTCGATTGAACTCCATAGTTTTAAAAATCACACATTGGTGAACAGTTTCAATCCATGTGGTTTTGCATTTGTGGTTGAAACGGAGAGTTTTAATTTCTCATCTTCAGACCTAAAGGACTTTCAGAATAGAAAGTTTGTCCCAGTTGCTCTTGATTGGTCAGTAGGTTATCTGACTTGCTCGGAAGCTCGGTTAAACTCATCAACTTTTGCATGTCGTTCAAACAGTGACTGCATCGACTCAAGCAGTGGAGTAGGCTATCTTTGCAAATGTGCTACGGGATTTCGGGGCAACCCTTACAGTTCAATTGGTTGTCAAGGTACTGAAGATTCTTTTTTCTAAATTTTATATGTGAACGTGACTCTCTATGTGATAGGATATGGCCTAACTACTAGGCCCAAGCATCAGACCCAATATAATTGGGCCCCGACAGTTAAGCTCGGCCTATGCAGTTCGGCCCAACTCGAAATAAGAGACTTCTACACTCCTACATCGATTACAACTCAAGCTCTAAGAGAGATCTAGAAGCTCGGTGTTTATCCATAAAGGAGGAGATCAAGCCAAAGAGTCCAAGTCCAAATAGGAGAAGACTTTGTATTATAGTTACACTCCATGTAATTACCTATAAATAGAGGCTTAGAATAGATGGAGAAGGAGGACAATCTTTGTAAAGCTACACGCATACTAGTAATAATAGCCATACTCTCTTTTGCTCCGTGGAGGTAGATCTATTCCGATAGATCGAACCACGTAAATCTCATTGTGTCCTTCTATTTTCTGCTCTGTTAATTCTTTGTTTTCGTGCACAAATCATCCTTGAAAAGCAAGTTTCATCATTGGCGCCGTCTGTGGGAAACCGCATCTTGAATTTGTGAATTCCAATTAAACGTTTTCAAGGCAACAAGTCACGATGACGAGACAAACACGAGCGACTGCTGCTGCCAACAAAGAAAGGGAGAATCACCGGACCAGTCACGATGTTCCAGCGGCTGAAACAAGCCAGATGCAGGACCAGAATCCACCGGTGAACAGACGACCCGGAAAAGAACCTGAGAAAGACAAAACCCCAGAGGGTCACGTCGCTGATGTCTCGGTGGATAAGTTCGGCCGCGAAAAAGAAGGTCGCGGCAGCAGCAAGGAGGATGACTTTTCAAACTTCCAACAAGAGTTTGATGATGCAGTAAAGGCGTATCTAGCAAACAATAGACATGATTTCTTAAAATTTGCTAAGCAGCAAAGAGATCGCGATTGTGAAGGAGGCCAACCTCCGCACAGCGATCGTCGAGAGCACGAGGTGACATCCGGATTGAAACACCGGGCAAAGTCTCCCAGTATTCGAATCCTAGGCACACGAGACGCCAGATTTCCCCCCAGGCGATTTGCTGATGATCGCCAGAAGAACCAGGATCGCATCTCACCTCGGCACGATGTGGTCTCACCCCATCACCGTGTTGATTCACCTCGTCGTCAAGCTGAATCACCTCGGCGCGACTTACTTCCACCTCGTCGGGACGAGGCCAATTACCACGGGGGAAGGTTTGGCGTATATGGGAGAATCTCTACGCCCTTCACTAACCGAATCCTCTACACTCCTCTCCCGACTTCGTATAAAGTTCCGCCGGTTAAGCCGTATAATGGGTCGTGCGACCCAAGGAACTTCTTGTTTCAATTTCAGTACAACATGGTCAACCAGGGGCTCGGTGATGATATTTACATGTGCAAAGTTTTCCCAGAGTTGCTGATAGACAACGCACGAATGTGGTTCGATAGCCTGCCGTCTCGCAGTATTGGGTCCTACGACGAGCTGATGGAGGCTTTTGAAAGGAGATTTTTCCAGAAAGCCGAGGCAAAAACTACCGCGGCACATCTTCTCACGATTAGACAAAGACGAGGCGAGTCTATTAGCGACTTCATGACCAGGTTCAATGAAGAAAGCCTAAAGGTCGATCGTCTGACGGACGAGGTCCTTATCTCAGCTTTCCAAAATGCTATTCAGTCAGGAGCCCTATTCAGGGAGCTCGTAAGAAACGAGCCCCGCACTGCGAGGCAACTATGGAACATAGCTGATCAGTTCGCTAAAGCTGATGAGGCCGACAGGCGCAAGCGCGAAACTGACAGGACCGAACCGTCAGATCGGAGGAAGAAGGATCCATAACTTACTTGTAAAAATTATCGGCGGAATGACTCCTAACAGTGATTTGATGGCACAAACGTGTGGCGAATCTAGCAACGGCAGATGGGAGACGGTGGCTCTTTTTCAGAATGCAAATTAGGGCGAAATGGGGAAGAAGACGTACAGTGGAAGTTTTATTCAAAAACTTCCGCCCTATTCAACTTCCACCATAACAGCGCGACACGTGTCCCACTAACTCGGGACTCCAACCGTTGCTCCGTGTTCGGCTTCGCTCTTCAACTTGAGATCGTCCTCGTCTTACCGAGGCTATATACAGTTCGGCCTCGGCAAAGAACTGGTAAATTTTTGACGAAGTAATCCGAAATTATGCTTCACCTCGTCCTAACGAGGCGGTACGAACTCGACTTCGCCGAATTTATTTTGCGTCGGGGCGAAAAGTTTTAACCCGACCTCGTCTTAGCGAGGCGGTACGAACTTTAGACTACTCCCACCTCAACTATTTCCTCTATGTTACACCCTCGCTTCTACATCTTTTTGGGGGGGGATGTGATAGGATATGGCCTAACTACTAGGCCCAAGCATCAGGCCCAATATAATTGGGCCCCGACAGTTAAGCTCGGCCTATGCAGTTCGGCCCAACTCGAAATAAGAGACTTCTACACTCCTACATCGATTACAACTCAAGCTCTAAGAGAGATCTAGAAGCTCGGTGTTTATCCATAAAGGAGGAGATCAAGCCAAAGAGTCCAAGTCCAAATAGGAGAAGACTTTGTATTATAGTTACACTCCATGTAATTACCTATAAATAGAGGCTTAGAATAGATGGAGAAGGAGGACAATCTTTGTAAAGCTACACGCATACTAGTAATAATAGCCATACTCTCTTTTGCTCCGTGGAGGTAGATCTATTCCGATAGATCGAACCACGTAAATCTCATTGTGTCCTTCTATTTTCTGCTCTGTTAATTCTTTATTTTCGTGCACAAATCATCCTTGAAAAGCAAGTTTCATCACTATGTATCATAAGTTATTCATATGATGGATGATATTCTTACTTTCCAGATATCGACGAGTGTGTTTCGAAACCCTGTGAAGGCGAATGTGTAAATTCACCTGGGAGCCATTCATGTCCGTGTCCCTTGGGATATGAAGGTGATGGAAAGAAAGGCGGTGAAGGTTGCCATTCCAAGGGAAAATATAGCAATTCCAAGAAAAATTATAGTGGCTCTACATTTTGCTACATCGCTTCAGGTAAGCATCAGTGAGAACTTGCACTTACTTGTCTTATGTTTTGCGTGGGATGTTTTAGTAAATTCAGATCTAGGAAATATATACTGAATCTGAATGACTTAACAACACTTTGGTAAACTCGTGCTGTTCTTAGTCCAGTATAAAACACGAACCACAATTCTATGCTGAATGTTATGGCACATCTGAATGAATATGTATAGATAAAAAAATTTGCAGGATTATAGTATTGATCCACTTTTCATCCCAGGTCTGATGGTTCCTGCGATTGGGAGTTCTTGGATTCTTTGGAGGCGCAAGCAAAAGAAGGTTGATAGACTAAGATCGGACTTGTTCCGTAGGAATGGAGGGCATTTCGTAGAAGGAACATTTCAGATCTTCAGAGCAGAAGATCTGAAGAGGGCCACAAACAATTATGATGAGAACAATGTTGTGTTTGGATCAGTGGAGCGTTATGGAGGAGTCGCCTACAGAGCAGTATTACCCAATGGTTCACTAGCGACGATAGTGAAGTATGACGCTGTTGAGGAATGCAACATTGAGGTCTTCATAAAAATATAATCACCCTTTCCAAGCTTCACCACGTTAATATCGTACAGCTGCTTGGCTGTTGTTTGGAGACGCAAGTGCCCCTGTTAGTTTTCGAGCATTTCGAAAATAATACCGTTTACGACTACATTCATCATTATAATCTTCCATGGAATATTCGTCTGAAAATAGCCTCAGAAACTGCTTGGGCGCTCCGGTACATGCATAATTTTTGTGAGATTCAAGTGATTCACGGACACCTCAGCAGCTCCAGCATAACACTCGATGACGCCGACGGTGGTTTATATACTGTGAAAATGCATGATGTCAATTTCAATCACAAGCCCTACCCAGACACCTCTTTGGTTGAGCTGAATAACTGCAACGCCATTCGCTATTTGGACCCTCAATATTTCATAACGAATGAACTGACTGCAAAGAGTGACGTTTACAGCTTCGGAATCATTGTGGCAGAGATGCTGACAGGACAGAAGGTGATCAGTCGTGACAGAGCTCAAGGTGAAGAATCTCTGGTTCAGTATTTTGTGAATGGATCTCACAATTTGGATCTGATTCTGGACTCTCGTTTGGAGTCGGGTGATTGGATTGATAAGCTAACACAGGTTGCTGCGTTAGTGAAGAGGTGTCTGTCGTTTTCACCCATGGACAGGCCAACTATGGTTGAAGTTGCCAATGCTTTAACGGAAATTTGTGACTCTCAATTTACTATTCCGGAAGTGGATGAGGAACCTAGATTTTTAGTTGTGATGGCGGGTTGTAATGGGGGCTGGCCTCGATAACTTAGAGGATCACCCATAATTTTGAATTTGGACCTAAATAGTTGGTTACTTAGTATTATAAGATTAGTAATCCATATTCAAAGGCCCAATTAGCTTTTCAAGAAATACACGGGCCAACGTGAGTGTAGTACTAGTAACTGTAATTTTATGGTCTATCTCTAATATTGTTGATTAGTTAAATTAAATAATTAATTAAGAAACTAAGTTTAAGATTGGCAATTAGACAATTTTCCTCCACGCGTTTATTGTCTGCACACGTGTCTCCATGAGTTAGTGATAGGTGAATTTCTACCTACGTGTTCCCATTCTACTCATTCCATTTTATTCCACCTCTCGTATATCAAATTTATACTTCAGATTTAGGTTTCCATCCTATTCCTCTCAAAGTTCATAACATAGTTCGATTCATTTTCCTTTGCATACGGGAACTATAAACCTCGATTCATAAGAGCCTTTGGTAAGATTTCGATATGCTTTGTATTTACATAACTTTTATGGTCCAAAAACTTCCCAGAAATTCACATGCTTCTAATAGTAAAAATATGGTATTTTCTTAAAGCACAAAATCTCAATTTATGAATAGCTGCAATCAGTTCTCACTTCTTCAACATGTATATATGATTTAGAGCCTTCACCTCATAATAATCGATAACCATGTATTCGCCTCACCTTCCTATATAATCAGAAGGTCCTATATAATCAGAAAGGGCAACTATGAAAATAGCCATTTTCGAATAGCAAAGATAAATAATAGCCACTTAAATAAAAAAAATAAAAAGTAGTTACTTTTACCATATTACCCTTAATACACTAATTTTCTTTTAATTTCAAAATTAATAACTAACAGAAAATAAAAATAAAAATAAAAAACCACAAATCACCCCTCCCCCCAAATTACAGTACACATCAACGCCGCCGCCTCTATTTTTAGCCGCCTCCCACAAAAATCAGCACTCTCTTGCCACAAAATTGAGTCGCCGCCTCCATTATTTCCGCCACCGTCGTCGTGCCATTATTGAGAAGCTGTCACATACTGAGATTTGTCAGAAGCCGCCGCCAAAACAGCCTGCCGTTCGTGAGAAACCCGAGCAGTCACGCCGCAGAGCCTATCGTTCGTGAGAAGATGCAACAACCGATGCCGCTCGTGACTAATCTATGTCGCCGTTGAACAGTTCGCATCTCCTTCTTTCTCGTCAGGCCATTTTATCTCTGCCGCTATCAGAATGATAGATCTAGAATGAAGTTCGTGAATTCATGTGCAAAAATTAGCTAATTCACGAATCACAAACTTGATTCGTGAATTCACGAATGAAGTTCGTGATTTTATGAAATCGAGATCGAGAATTAACGAATTCAATTCGTGTGTTTGTGAATATAGTTTCGTGAGTTCAAGACTGGCGCGGTGCAATGTGACGACAAATTAATTGAGGAGAAAAAGAAGAAAGGGAGCGTGTGCTGTAGGGAATTCACGAATACAAAACACACGAGCGGATATAGTCGTGAATTGAAGGTCGTGATTTTTATAGAATTTGTTCTCGTGATTCTGGAGTGATAGTAATAGAGGGGCGACGTTGGCCGGAACACAGAAATTCACAAATACAAAAAACACGAGTCGATCTCACTCGTGAATTCACGCTCGTGATTATGGAAGAGGAGCGGGAACAGTTGGCCGACAAATAGGAGGTGGTAGCAGGTTTGAGGCGATGACCGAGATTCATTTGCAGAAACTAAATGGATTGTTGCAGAAATGGTGGCGAGGGGGAGAAGAAAATAAAGAGAGAGAAGAATTAGTTGCTGGCGGGTGGGATATTCATTTTGGGTAGTATGGTATTTTAACATTAAAATTGGCTATTTTTTATCTTTTTTATCTTAATAGCTAGTTTTTATCTTTACTATATTAAAGAATTATTTTTGCCTATTTCCCGGACAAGTCATATATTAAGGATAAATTAGGAGTTTAATAGAAGATGAATTAGCAGAAGTTTTATGATGAGAAATCTAAGCTTTTCAACTCAAGATTTGAATTGATACTATTCTTAAGAATTAAAAGATGGAGAAAACATGAGTGAAATATGATTAGGCGAGATACACAGCGGAGCTATCGCCGGAGATGAGAGTTGAGATAGATAGAGAGAGAGAGAGAGAGAATAATAGATACGTGTTGTAGTAAAATAAATGGGAGGCTGCGTATTGGGTTTTTGATTAAATCAGCGGATTGATGATGCGAGAATTTGGGGTTTATTGTTATTAGCAGCGTTAATTGAAGAGAGACGAGGAAGTGGTGTTGCAGAGAGTTGAGATAGAGAACTCTTGGAAACTAATTTATTATAGGTAAAAAGGCATATAAATACACCAACTCTTTCTGACATTTCATTTAATTCATGAACTCTCAATTTTTTCTGTAAATTCACAAACTCTTTAAAATGTTCAATTCTCCCACGAAATCAATTTTTCCCCAATTTCAATCTGACATGGCGCTTAGTTGGCAACCGGGAGTGTGTCGATAATTTTTCCGGCCGACGATCTAAACGGTATCGTAGCTATAGCATGAAACGACGTTGTTTCGTGTGTTTTGAACTTCAATTAATTAAAAAACAAACCCTAATTTCACTCCCATTCATCATCTTCTTCACGCAGACAAGCAAGAAAATCCTTCAGAGTTGGCTTCATCTTCATCTTCTGCAATTTCGGGCAGTTAGTGGATACAGAGACTAGGGCATCGTCTCCGACGAATTCGATGTACCGTGGATCGAATCTACAGGCGACTTTGAGTTCTCTCAGATTCAGGCAGGACTTGGTGATGACTTTGATTTCATCGGATTTGAAACCCTCCGAGAAGGAAGGATTTAAGATATGGAGGCGGGTGAGATTGGAAGCCACCACAGGGTACGATTCGAGAGCAGCGGCACGTCGTCAGTCCAGCTATAGAAAGAGGAGAGATCGAGGGATTTGAGGCGGCCGCATTGGGAGAAGAGCATCTTGAGCTCGTCGCCGGCGGAGACGACCTGGGGCCGCTGGTGCCACCGCACGAGCTTAACGTGTTCGAGGTTTGGCCACTGAGAAGCTACGAGCTGAATGGTGGAGAGATTTTTGGCGTAGAAGGTGAGGGAGGAGAGAGAAAGGAAGGCAAGGCGGAGGAGGTAGGCGATGAGGGCAGGGTCGGAGGCGGAGCTGAGGGGGTGGCCCCAAGGGGAAGAGGAGGGAGAGGTCGAGGCTGGAGATGGAGGGGAAGCAGGTGGGGACCATGAAGAGGTCGCGGAGGTAGTTGCTGAGGCTGAGGGCGGCGCGTGTGGAGCGCTCCAGGAGATAGCGACGATTGAATCTTGATTAAATCGGGGTTGAGCAATTGAATTAACTCTAATCTCAGATAACACGGTACCGTTCCATGACTCAGACTAAAATGATGTCATTTACGGTTAAACGACGTCGTTTTATCCCATAAATTTAAACCTATTATATGTTATTTCCACATAGGCATCCAACTTAGCACCACGTCAGTTTCTATTTGCCGAAAAATCTCGTCGGTGGAAAAATTGAACATTATAAAAAGTTTGTGAATTTACAGAAAAAATTGAGAGTTTATGAATTAAATGGAATGTCAGAAAGAGTTAATGTATTTACATGTATTTTTACCTTTATTATATTAAGATATGACTAATTTCTTTTGATAAGATAGAGGACATTACGATGATTGATTCTTGTACGTAATACGAATTCAAGATATGAGCCTAAACCATAAATTAAGAAATGAAATTCTATTAAAGTATTATTAATGATCGAAGCGGACTTTACCTAAACTAGAACATGAATACATATATTTATTCAATTCTTGGCCATTAAGAATATGATAATAAATATAGATTCATCCACAGATCATAACACGATTCTCAATCATATAAATTCTATGGGCTAGATCGAAAATGTACGGATTAATTATTGGTCAAGATTTAAGGCCTGATATATACTGTGTTAGTTCTGACCTAAGTAACGATATTAAAGTTAGATATTTTATTGTAGATTCATGCTTGGGGCGTCAGACTTAGAACCACAATACAAGCTCACTATTAGATACTACATCAACTAATTAGGAACATTTACTGTAGATCCAAAAACCAAGAGAGTGGGGAATATGTGGCTGTAATTAATTATGAGGAGAGAGAGTTAATTGTAGCCAAGTATTCTTTGCCATTTTAGAAAATATGTCTAATTGTTGAGACGGATCAAAACGGAATACGTATCTAATTAAATGAGATGGAGGTAGTACTTCGTTATTCCAGTTACGAGGTGGGTTTTTACTTATCAAAATTTATGAAATATGTTTTACAATATTTGGTCTATTATTGAATTACGTGTTTATTTTACTGCTTGTGTGGATTTGACAATGACCTGCAGTTTATAAAATATAATTTATGTGATCACATAGGGTCTGTCTCTACTACAGTATGAGCATAAAATTATGTTTATGAATGACCAAATATGATTTATTGCTATGGATATTTTATGGACGAAAATTGTATATATAACAATGCCCACTAAGTGTTCAAACACTCAGCTCAAATATTTTTAAATGTTTTTAGTAAAAGGTGAGAGCTGGTGCAAGACGTAGACCTATAGGATCTCTTCTTCAAAGTTTTGCCTCAAAGTGTTATTTTTAGTCATATATACATGCAAGTAGTCAATTATATGGAAAGATTATGCTTCCGCTATGTCTTGATAATGTTGAAACAACTTTATGGGCCATGTTATATATTTTGTGGTATAAATTTATATATAATATTGTTAAATTTTGACCAGTCGCCGATAAATAAATGTTTTAAATTTATTGTTTGACTCGTCTTTGTTATTCAAAGTCTTTTTAATATTATGGTTCTATTTTCTCATTGACGATAAATGTTTGAAAGTATCGATTTAACGGTTTATAAAGGAAATATATTTTGGATATCATTTGAGTCGGGAAAATAGGTCTAAAGTTTGGAGAATTTATTATTGTGATTTTCGAGTTTTTCTTTTCTTCTGTGTCCGTTTGGTAGCGTCTTAATCTTTCTTAGTCGGGGCGTTACAAGGAAACTACTCGTGGAATTGTAAGAAAGAAGAAATAGGAACATTTTTTTCCGTTTTGTATATCTATGTAGACTTTTTCTCAATCCAGTTACAGCAGTAGAGAGTGTTGTCATATGAAAATGGCTATTTCGCTTGAGGATAGCTGCAGATACTGCTGGACTGCTCTTGCATTTCTACTACAATCATCCATGGAAATCTCAACAGCTCCTGCATATTGCTAGGCCTAAATGTGTTATTTAGAGTATTCTTGTAATTGGTTATACTGCCAAAGTGAAAGGTTTTGTATTAACATATTTAGAGTGTTCAGTTCTACGGTGATACGTTCATCTATTTGGATCCCAACCTATTCTCTTCTTGTCAATTGACAGAAAAGAGTGATGTTTTTAGTTTTGGATTTATACTAGAATAGCTGTTGCCTATTGACAGGGAAAAGTTTGATGAGTCCTCAGTGGCTGTAAGAAGAAGAAGAAATCTCGCCAAATACTTCTTCGGGTCGAGTAGAGAAGGTAACTTGCTAGGGATTCTTGACAATTGTCTTGTGACGTATAAAGATAAAGTTGGGAAGCTGAGAAAAGTTGCTGAAACTATGCCTATCGAGTTCATCCCATGATAGACCTGATGTGAAGGAAGTAGCCATAGCATTTGAATGTATCATAATTAGGGATTAGGAAATTGTGTTGTTAAAGTTGAATCCTTGTATGACCTCGACTAGGCTTTATGGTTTTGTAGTTCTAACAATTAGCAATAATGAGTAAAGACTTCAGTTGGAATCTGCATCAGTTTCAACCATTTCATACATTAGTTGAGAGCCCAACATAAACATGATTGCCACCCTTGTTTTGATGATCTAAACCTCAATTTGGAATGCCAAGAAAAAAATGAAAAAAGATAAATCAACTGAAAAGAAAGGTTCTGTTATTTTCAGAGGAAAAAAATAATTTCACACTTAGAGAAGTTGTCCCCTAAAATTGCAAGTTAGAATCTAAGAGTATTTTCTTACATTTTACATGCCACACATTTCTGCCTTCTTGAAATGCCAATAACAGAATCAAGAAAAAGAAGCCATTTTGGCTCACTGCTTCATCTGCCTCAATCTATGCAATCGATCTTCGATCATCTCTGTTAGCAACACCAGTCATTTCCATCACCTATGAAAATGGTTACTTCATTTTATGTTCTATAACAAATTAACAACAATATTCGGAAATTGTCTTTGTATTGCAGTGTTAATGAGTCATTTTGTAACAACCAAATCAATTCTAAGTGAGTTCATTCAACATTGCAACTCTTATATGTATTTTTCTATATTGGTTCTCCCCCCTGGGATATTCGTTTTTAGGATAGCCGTACATACTGCTGGATTGCTCGCGTATTTGCATTCTGCTACAGTCATCGATCCATGCTGGATTTTCTCTGGCGTTTGAGTAAAACCTTTAGGTACTTCAATATGTAAGTCAATAAGCACGTTATCTTTTACAAGAACAGAAATGACTTACAAAAAAAATTGTATAATTTTGAATAATTAATCATAATTCTTGAAATTTACTGTTATTTGATGACACCACTTTCTGTTTCATTATGAAAACATGTCAATGTCATGTTTCAGGTAATTATCTTTTGGGGTATTTCGTAGAAAGTACATACCAAAAACTTTCCAGTCTTTGCTAAGACTTTCATGACTAATGGCAAAGCATAAGTCCTACCTACTCCATATTCCTATGAACAGAAAAACCAGTCTTTTTCGAATAAACTCTTCACACATATCTAGCTCTTTCCTAACTTTCCTCCCCCACCCCCCTCCCCCTCCCCCCCCCCCCCCCCAAAAAAAAAAAAATGATTTCTCAAGCAACACTTTTGACAGTGATGATGTTAATGGATACCGGAAGGTGTTCGCAACCGAAAGCCAATGTCTGCTTGTCTAACTAGATGTGAGGATCTGACAGTCCCTTTTCCATTTGGCATAGCTTCTTTTTGTAATCTTGATTCCTCTTTCCTTATCACTTGCAATTACATTTACAAACCTCCTAAACCATTCTTAAACCTGGGTACCAACATTTCACTTGATGGAAAATTTATAGTTGTGTCTTCCCTTGCTAGTAAGTTCTATGACTATACTAGTTTGCAAATAAACAACTCCATATCAGAGGTCACTTTGCCTGAGTTCCCAAGGTTTGAAGGTGTTGGAAAGAAAGATGGTTCTTGTTGCTATCCTCAACGCGGGGCTAGTCGCTCTATCTTGTTCTGCATTTATTTGGGTAAATTTATTAATCAACGGCAGCACATGTTTTATAATCAGAAATATGGATGTTGGATTCAAATATTCTTTACTGGAATTTGTTTATGCATACCTATATCAAGCATTAATAGTATTCTCTGAAACATTTTATGCACTCCCTTTTGCACTCAGAATATATTTAGCAGAAGAAATTGTATTATAATTTGTTTTGACAGTGAAGAAAGACTTTCCATTAATTTTCTGATCCCCATGCAGGTTTCATGGTTCCTGCTGTTGGAGTTTCATGGATAATTTGGCGGCGCAAGAAACATAAAGTGGTAAAACTAAGACGGAGCTTGTTCGTTAGAAATGGTGGTGAGCTCCTAGAAGCTCAGCAATCTATACAGAAAACATTATCTGTTTTTACAGCAGAAGATCTGAAGAAGGCTACCAACAACTACAACGAAATTAATGTTCTTTCTCGAGAAAATTATCTTGGGATAGCTTATGAGGGAATATTACCTGGGGTGAACTGCAGTGTTACCATACAGTTTTGTCATGCATTTGACCAATGCAAGATTGAGGTCCTCATCACCAAATTAGTTGCTCTCTCCCAAATTTCTCATAGGAATGTGGTGAAGCTGCTTGGTTGCTGTCTAGAGACACAAATCCCTTTAATGGTTTATGAATTCATCACATGTAAGACCCTTTCTGATCACATCAATGGCGACTGCCTTTCATGGGATATTCGTCTGAGGATAGCTGCAGATACTGCTGGAGCACTCGCGTATTTGCATTCTGTTACGACTACGAAAGCTCCTATCATTCATGGAAGCCTCAACACCTCCAGCATATTGCTGGACCATGGTTATACTGTGAAATTGAAGGGTTTCGCTTCAACATGTTCGGAGTGCTCTTGTGTTCAGTTCTTGTTGGGAAGAATACAGATAAACGAACAAAAAACTGAACGGATTCTCTGAAATGCGTGATAACACTTTCAGATCGAATCAATTTGACGGTTCTATCAAACTATTCGATCGGATACAATTCAGAAATTGAACTTTCGTATGTAATGTTTGAGAATGCAGAACCAAAAGAAAACCGAGAAGAAGAATGATCAGCAATCTTCGAAACTGAATCGTATATTCAGTTTTAAGTAGTTTTGCAACTTTTGAAAATTGTAAAATAGTCCCTCGAAATTCCGGAAATTAAATTTCCGATGAATTTTCTACACAGCGATTTAATCGGAAATAAAAAATTTCCAAGCTGACCTGGAGCTCGACCCCAGCCAGGGGCTCTGCCCCTTGGACCCCGCCAGGGGTTGCCGCCCTTGGACCCCGCTATCAGGGGCGCTGCCCCCGAACCCCCGTCCTTTAGGGGCTTCGCCCCTAAAATCATAATAAATTCATATAAGCGTGCACTCCGCACCTCCAAACTTACATGATGTATTATTATGACAATACTGATCAAAACAAGTCAATCCAATTACACTAAAATATCCAACAGTTCTATGGTCAATTGACATAAAAGAGCGATGTTTATAGTTTTGGAATCATACTAGTAGAGCTGTTGACAGGAAAAGGTGTGATGTGTCCCGAGTGGCTGAAACAAGAAGAAAATCTTGCTTCCGGGTCGAGTACAGAAGGCGACTTGCTTGGGATTCTTGATGATAGAATTGTGACAAATGATAATGTTGGGCAGTTGAGAAAAGTTGCTGAAATAGCCAAAATATGCCTATCAAGTTCATCCCATGATAGACCTACTATGGAGGAAGTAGCCATAGCAATTGAATGTATCATATTATCATAATTATTAAAACATACCAATATGTGGGTATTATCTAGAGATCTATCATATTCTAGATAATGCTCTTTCAGGCTATTTCGTAGTAAATTCCTACTAATTCCTACTAAGTTTCTTGGTTGCTTCGCACGGTACTTTAATTATTTATTGACAGTAAAAGAATTCAAGATATGTCCTGTAGTTTCCTCTTAATTTCTAATGTCTATATCACGACACCTACTCCATGTATAAAGTCAAATGAGCAGAAGAACTAGTCTTTTTAAGGCAAGATCAACCTAAAACATACTACCTGAACAAACTTATACTTGTTTCTAGTTAAAAACTATGATTTCACAAGCAATACTGGTGGTGATGATGGTGTTATTGGATACCGGAAGGTGTTGGGAATCGATGCCAATGCCTACCTTCCCTACTAGATGTGGGGAGCAGGCAATCCCTTTTCTGTTTCGCACAAGTTCTGGTTATAATCTTGATTACTCTTCCTTTGTCACTTGGAATTACAGTTACACTCCGCCTAAACTTTTCCCAGACCTGGGTAGTCTGGATGTTCCTGGCATATTAGATTATGGGAATTTTAATGTTGCTAGTGACTATTATTCTGGTTTCCAAGTTAACAACTCCATGCCAGTGGATACTGTGTCTACGTTCATGTTCGGCACAAGAATCTCTCACCCGTGTTCGGTGAGTGTTAGTAGTTTAGAAATCTCTGAGGTGCATCTATATTATTAAGTTCATGTGGTCATGCCTTCATGCAAAACTAATTCTGATCTCATCCTTGGATCTCAAGTTTTCGCTCCCTGTAGCAAATATAATTTGCCGTGAAGCTCGGAAAAACGCTTCAAGCTATAAATGCCGCGCACGAAACAGTGAATGTGTTGATTCAAGCAGTAGAGCAGGCTATCACTGTAATTGTTTGACAGGATTTGGGGGCAACCCTTATCTTGTTGATGGCTGTCACGGTATGAGTTAGTTGTTTCTAATATATGTATTCTCTGCTCACTGTCCTTGAATAACTTATGGTTCCTCTTATTCAAGATATGTCTTTGTATGGCAGATATTGATGAGTGTAGTGTATCAGAACCCTGTGAAGGGACCTGCAGAAACCTGATTGGAAGCTATTCATGTTCATGCCCACCGATGTTTGAAGGTGATGGAAGGAAAGATGGCTCTGGTTGCTATCCTCAACGCCAGACTAGTCGTTTTATCTTGTCCTGCATTTATTTGGGTAAATTTCTTTATCAATGACGCCACATATATTCCAGTTAATTCGGAAAAGCTATTCATTCTGGACTTTGTTAATTCATGTCTATACCTAGCATATGATGCAGTCCTCGGAAAATACTTTGCAGAACAAACTGTACTAATTTGTTTCAACAATGAAGAGAGATTAACCAGTAATTTTCCGAACCCCATGCAGGTTTTGTGGTTCCTGCTTTTGGAATTTCTTGGATATTTTGGCGGCACAAGCAAAAGAAAGTGGTAAAACTAAGACGGAGCTTATTTATTAGAAATGGCGGTGAGCTCCTAGAAGCTAAGCAATCCATTCAGAAAACATTATCCATTTTCACAGCAGAAGATCTCAAGAAGGCTACAAACAACTATGATGAAAACAATGTTCTTTCTCAAGAACATCGTCTTGGGATCACTTATAAGGGAATATTGCCGGGGATGAACTGTGGTGTTACCATGCAGTTTTGTCATGCATTTGATCAATGCAAGATCGAGACCCTCATCACCAAATTAGTTGCCCTCTCCCAAATTTCTCATCGAAATGTGGTAAAGCTGCTTGGTTGTTGTCTAGAGACACAAATCCCTTTAGTAGTCTATGAATTCATCACTTGTAAGACCCTTTCTGATTGCATTAATGATGGTTCTCTCTCATGGGATTTTCGTTTGAGGATAGCTGCAGATACTGCTGGAGCGCTTGCATATTTGCATTCGGCTGCAATCATCCATGGAAATCTCAACATCTCCTGCATATTGCTGGACCATGACTATAATGTCAAAGTGAAGGGTTTTGATTTAACATGTTTAGAGTGTTCTTGCGTTCATTTCCACGGATATACATCCATCTATTTGGATCCCGACTTTTTCTCCTCCGGTCAATTGACAGAAAAGAGTGATGTTTATAGCTTCGGATTCATACTAGTAGAGCTGTTGACAGGAAAAGATGTGATGAGTCCTGAGTTGCTGAAAGAGGAAGAAGATCTTGCCAAATATTTTTTCGGGTCGAGTACAGAAGGTGACTTGCTTGGGATTCTTGATGATTGTATTGTGACAGATGATAATGTTGGGAAGCTGAGAAAAGTTGCTGAAATAGCCAAAATATGCCTATCAAGTTCATCCCATGATAGACCTACTATGAAGGAAGTGGTCATAGAACTCGAATGCATCGTAATATCATAATTAGGGATTAGAAAAATAAATATTGTCAAAGTTGAATTCTTGTATGACTTTCAAGTAGGCTTTACAGTTTTGTGATTCTAACAGTGAGTAACAATGAGTAAAGATTTCAGTTGGAATCTGTTCTTTGCATGTGTTTCAATTCAATATGGAATGCCAAGAAAATCAAAGCAATGATCTGAATAAGAAGGTTCTGTTATTTTCGGAGGAAAAAATAATTTTACACTTAGAGTTGTCCCCTAAAATTGCAAGTTAGAATCTAAGACTATCATAATACATTTAATCATACTCTACATACAATCATTTCCTGTCAGTAACCAGTGCTTCTCTGCCTCTCTTGAAATCCCAGAAACAGAATCAAGAAAAAGAAGCCATTTTCTGCTGACTGCTGCATCTGCCTCAATCTATGCAATCGATCTTCGATCATCTCCATTAGCAACACCGATAAAACCAAATGCCTCAATTTCTTCACCAACTCCATCTCCTCATCTCCTTCTCCGCATTCTAGCACCGTTGCGCCTCTAAAGTCAGACTAGTTAAGCTAGAACTACTCCCATAACTGCTAAACTTTCCCATCATCAGAAGGCAGCTTCTGGTCCATCTCCACAGCTTTAGAAGATGCAGTTACAGAATTCGTTCCTCTCGATGGAGCTGAAGATGGCTTAGGAAGCTTCTTAGGCAGCATCTGCTCCCAGTTATACGCCTTAGGCAATCTCGATGCTTCAGACATGAACACAAGAGCAAGCAAGCTCAGAACCAAGCACCTGTTCCTCCACATCATGAGTGAGCTAGAGAGAGAGGTAGAGAGATGAGAGAGAGAGAGAGAGAGAGACTAAGTGATGGTGATGCAATAGAAGAAATTTGTGATTCACCTCTTTTTAATCCCTCTGAGGAAAGCTGCTTTTTAGGCAGGCTGTGAGAAGGAGACATGTTGAGCAATCTAAGAAGTGGTGCCAACTTGTTTGTTTGAGGAAAGGTGAAACAATTGGGAGACAATGTGTAATAAAATAATCCATAAGTTTGTTAGGAGCTCTGTGTTTTTGATGCCTTTTTTCTTATCTTATCCAATCAAAGAATAACTTATGTAGCATTGTTTTGTGGAACTTGAGGAATGATTCAACTGCACATGACCCCACTGTAGTAGGAATTAGTCTTCTTTTAAACTGGGGACACAGATTTGTTGCAGGGCCGTTCCTGACCGAAAAAAGGCCCGAGGCGAACTAATAAAAATGGGCCTCTAATGCTAATATAAAGTATAACACTCATTGAAATACAAAAACTTATTGATCATAAAAATGTTTTCACCTATAATATCATTTATAAGAAAATCTATTAATCATACTATTACTTTTATAATTTTTACTTAAAATGTCATTCATAATACGGAGTATCATTTTTACGAGGTTTGGGGTCATGCATAAAAATTCAATTACATAAATTCATAAATTAGACCAAAAATAAAGTTTAGAAGAATAAAATAGACATTAAAATAACCTTTTTCTAACTTATTTATTTATATATTAAATATTATCTTTTTTATGGAAAATTCGGGTCAATTGTAAAAACTCAATTAGATAAATTCAAAAAAAAAATAGAAGATAAGTAAGAATAATAAAAGAAATTAAAAAAAGAAAAGAAAGAAAGATAGATTGAAGAATAAATAAATGTGGCCAATGTAAGAAAACAAAAGGAGTATTAATCATGAAAAATATATTTTTTAACTTTTTTAGTTGCAATTACGTATACATGTCATGCATAAAATATAATTGGTAGTATTATTTTTAATATCATTTATTTTGAAAAAAAAAATGGGGGCCCAAACATTAAAACTCAATTATATATATTCATAAATTAGATGAACAAAACTAAGTGTAAAGAATAAATAAATAAAAAAAAGAAGAGATTTAGTAAAAGATATATTCATAAACTAGATGAAAAAAATATAAAAATAAAATAAAGATGAGAGTTAATAGAATTAAAAAGGACCCTACACGAAAAAAAGAATAGAAATGTAGATAGAGAATTGAGTTGGTAGAATAAAACATGGACCCATGTAAAAAAATAAAAGGAATAAATAAATAAATATAAAATGACATTAAATGGATTTGAACCCTTTGCCATGCAATAAGCAAGCTAAGATTTTGTCAATTGCGCTATGAAGATAAGTGAAAATATTTCAATATCAAAAATACATATAATAAAAAGTTAAATTTTTAGGCCCCCGAAAATCGTGGGCCTTGGGCGGTCGCCCAGGCTCGACCCCCTTAGGCACGGCCCTGGTAGTAATCGTACTAATATACTCCGTATTAATCATTGTCCTTCATTCCTGAATAGGAAATATAAATCGATTGTTTAAAGTACGTAGTTGCTATAATTGAATTCATTCCTGACTTAGTCAAATTTGTTAGGCAATTATTTAACACTATGGTGCTTAATTAATTTTAAAGAGTTAGTTTTAAATTAAAACTCATTCAAGAAGATGATGGGTTCTCATTTCAAGATCGGATGTCTTAAAAAATAAAACAGAGCAAATTGGAGACACAACTCCAATAAAATGGCATAGCCAAATTTCACTAATTTTATAATTTTTCCTCAAAACGGATTATAATATTCCAAAAGATGAAATTAAAAGTAGTGGTCATTATTTAATTATTGAAGTATTACAATATTATTATTTCCTCTGATCATTATTGTTGGGAACTCTTCGATAGTTTTGATAATGTTATTAGAAATCACACTTAAACAATAGATTTTAATTGGGAATAGGCTGGTCTCCGTGTTTGGATCAGTCAAAGCTCAACTCGAACAGGTTGCCATGTAAAGGTCAAGGTTGGTAGTGCAACCTTGTACCTAATCTACTCAAACCTGTCATACTGTTCCATTATGCAATCTGTCTATGTAACCTGCTCTAATCATACTTGAAGATCTCATTCGAAGGTTACAGAGACTGAAGACAGTTAGAGGTATAGGAAGCTCGACCTGCAAAGTCCAACCTGAGCTGTGACTGAGGAACCTGTCCTCAACTCAACGACCATATTTGTGTCAGTGTACGGTTCTGCACATCCTGACACACACAACGGCTCTATTACAAATGCTTCTCTATAAATACCTCAAGACATTCAAGAAAGAAGATACGGGAAACTCAAATTACAAGCTGAAACGCTGCAGAAATCTCAAGCCAAACATTCACACAATCAACACTCGAAATCACAAGAGCTTTCTCAAGTGTTGATCTTTGAAGATTTCTGTTCTTTCTAGAACCTTACTAGAACACAATCCACACTCTCACTACCATCACCCTTGATATTCAGTGTAGTCGATAGAGTTGTATTCCAAACCGTGATAGCTTTTCACAGCTTTCCAGTTTGATTATTAGTGCTAGTTGTTTAGCATTAGTAAGATTGTATGTAAGTTTGTATGTAAAGTTAGAAGAGTCACGACTCAAGATTCGTGCTAGATTCAGTCTAAAGAGAGACTTGAATTTGGACTGGAACCTCCACCAGTGTTAAAAGGAGCGAAAGATCTCAGTTAAGGGATTACAGATTCGACGGGATCTGGCGTGGACGTAGGAGCTGTTTACTCCGAACCACGATAAAAACTCCTCGTGTTTTTCTCTCTTACTGTTATCTTTATTTACACAGTTTGCATGCTCATAACCTGCACCACAGTAATCTGTATTGCATACACTTCTGTATTTACACGGTTTACATGCTTGCAACCTGCACTGCTATAACATGTATTGCATGAACTGTTGTCTGATCTGAAGTCTTCCTGAAAACTGCTTTGTAAACTGTTAGCCAACCTTTCCACCAAACTTCCGTACGCAGGTTAGTTTTGCAAGCTCAGCAGTTCACTGTTTGAGCTGGAAAAACTAAACTGCTCTGATAAACTGAAGTGACGACTCAGTAAGATCAAATTATTTTGAAAAGTCAAAACTGTTGGCTAATTGGTGTATTCCCCCCCCCCCCCATACACCAATATCTATTTATCGGGACCTACAAGTGGTATCAGAGCGGTGGTTCTTTTGACCACTGCTTCTGTATACTAGAAGTTTTTTTTTCTTAAGTGTCAAATTGAACTAGATCTCTGTGTCTGCAAACTGCGCATATATATATAAACTATCAATATGGAAGCTTCACTTCTCCGTGTCTGTGAAGATTTTTCTATACAGGGTTATGAAGACTGGAGTTTTCGAATAAAGATGTGCCTCCAAGCTCATCATGTGCTGATGTGGGATGTCATCGAGAATGGTCCCACACCCATCCACGAACCCTACGAAACTGATATATCTGGAGATAAAGCTTCTGAAGCAACATATGTGCCAAAGATCAAAGATCCCAGAAAATACACAACTGAGGAAAGAAAGGAAGCTGGACTTGACAGCTTCGCTAAAGGATTAATCTCGAGCACAGTTAAGGGCGTCCACCTGGCCAAGATAAGAAATCTTGGAACTGCTAAGGAGATGTGGGACACCTTAAAAGCAATAAGTCTTGGATCAACAGAGATGCTGGAAAACAAGCTGTCAGTGGCATACAGTAAATTCGAAGAATTCAAAATGCAGCCAATGGAGACCATTGATCAGCTCAATAATAGATTCACAATGATCACTTTGGAGATCGCGGCTCTCAAGAAAGATAAATACACAAACGCGAACTCAATCTCAAAGTCATCCAATCACTTCCAGCAAGCTGGCATGTGTACAGTGCCATGCACCGCGGCAGGTCGGACATCAACAACCTGTCAACTGAGCAACTGTTTGATCTGCTCATTGGGAATGAGTTTGAAATGATCAGACTGCACGGGTCAGAACAAGCATCTTCAAGCAAGAAGACTGAACCCGAAAAGAAAGAAAAAGATGCTGCATTCAAAGCTGCATCAATTACAGAAGAAAGAGCAATCCCAAAAGATCTATGCTCTAAAATGGAGAAATTGTTGAAGGACTATGCACTTATGGCTAGAAGGAATGAAAAGCTTGAAAAACGCTTCAACAAATTACGCAAATATCGCAAAGATTTCAAGAGAAATCAAACCACCTCCTCTTCCGACAAGAAAGGTGAAGGTATATCAAAACCCTCTAAATTCAATTCTTCTAACACTCCCACGGGTGGTTGTTTTGAATGTGGCAGACCAGATCACTATAAGTCAGACTGCCCAGACTTATCAAAGGCTGAACGCGAAGAGCTCCGTGCAAGAAGAGATCAAAAGCTAAAGGAGCAGCGCAATGCCATGATCGCAGCTGAGGAAGAAGCCAAAGCTGTTGCCACATTATCAGACTCAACCTCCTCCGACGAAGATGACGATGATGAATTGGATGAGGAGGAATGTCGATTAGCTGATGAAGAACTTGAACATGAGGAATGCTTCATGGGAAAAGATCTAGATCTTGTTCAAAACAAGGTTGATACTAGAACCTCTTTTTCATATTTAGCTAACACTGAACATGCAGGTATTGAGATACCTGAAATGCCAACGTATGAAGAGTTTCAACAACAGCTTGATGACTACAAGAAACTCTCAGAAATGTTCAAACAAGTAGTCATAGAAGGATCCAAGCTGGAGGGTGAAAACTTGAAGCTCAAAGCTGCCTTAGATGGAAACTTCACTCCATATGATGAAGTAAAAGAAGAGATTGAAACCCTAAAAGTCCAAGTGGGTAAATCAGCCTTGAGGGAAGAAAACCTTAAGGAGATGCTTATTAAGAGGGACAGTGAGATAATCAAACTGAATGGTCAACTCACAGATCTCTCAAATGAGCATGAAAAGCTGTTGCAGAAAGAGCTCAAGCTTCAACAAGTCCTAATGAGAATGAACAAAAATGGCGAAAAACTTGAAGTCTTGCAAGCTGTCCAGAGACCTGCTCAGATAAAGTCTGGCATCAGATTCCATGGTCAAACCAGCGGAGTCAAGAATAAAGAGAAGGTCCTGTTCGTAAAAGAAAAAGGATTGGCTGAAGGCAAAGCTCATCACACTCTGCCAGATAAACAAATCAAATTGAAGAATCCAGCCCGGCAACCTCAAGCAATCCTGATAAAAGAACATGGAAAACCCATCAGGAAACAGCAGCTGAGACCGCCAGTAGAACAGCAAAAGGTTGTGCGACCTAGGAAACTGCATGGTCAACCTGCTTATCAAAAGGGAAGCCAACCTACTTAAAGAAAAATGCAAACTGCTAACAAAGGAAAAGCAGTTTCTCAATTGAAAACTGCTCGACCTCAACAAAACTACTATAAGCAGTGGCCAAGCCAATAGAGACTTGACAATGAAGGTTACTGGTACAACCATCATTGGTACCAATATCCTGAGCTGTCAAGCATGCAGTATCGATTTCCACATGGAAGTGGATTTGGAAATGATCGATGCAGATGTGGATACATGGAGCAAAGTTATCAAAATGATTATTATCAACCTGCTCACTATCAACAGAAATCTGCTTATGAAACCTTCCACTCAAGAAATGAGCAATGGATCAAGCCACGAGTCAACAAAAGTTTCCAAAAGAAGAAGCTTGGAAACTAAGCTACCAAATCTCAACCTGCTAACAAAGCACCCAAATTCATATGGGTTGCTAAAACTGTCTAATTGCAGGATGGGAAAACTCAAAGGAGGAAGCGAGCAGCTCGCGGGGCGATCTGGATCATCGACAGTGGCTGCACAAAACATATGACCTGCGACAAAAGCTTGCTTACAAATTTCCTTGAATGTGATGGACCTCTAGTTGCTTTTGGAGGAGACTCTAAAGGGAAAACGAGAGGCTACGGTAATCTAATTGTTGGTAAAACAACAATATCTAATGTCACTTATGTTGAAGGTTTAAATCATATTTGTGAGGCCTGTCAAGCTGGAAAACAGATCAAATCATCATTCCCAAGCATTGCAGCTCACAACACAAGTAGAATCTTGGAACTACTCCACTTGGATCTATTCGGTCTAATGACTCCTAGAAGCATTAATCGTAAAAAGTATACTCTCGTTATTGTTGATGATTACTCACGATATACTTGAGTTATTTTCTTACATAAGAAGAAGGAGACACTAGTGGAGCTACCTGCGCTACTCACCAAACTATCAAATATGAAGAACAAAAGTGTGATTTCAATCAGATCCGATCGTGGAACAGAATTTCTCAATCATATGATTGAATCATACTGCACCAAAAGTGGAATTACTCATCAAACTTCAGCAGCTCGCACACCTCAACAGAATGGTGTTGCTGAACGACGCAACAGATCACTAAAGGAAGCAGCTCGCACAATGCTAAATGAAACCAATCTTCCAAAGAAGTTCTGGGCGGAAGCAATCAACACAGCTTGCTACACTCAGAACAGATCAGTCATTCATGCAAGATATGGAAAGACTCCATACGAGCTGTGGAAGGATAAGAAACCTCGATTTAAATATCTTAAATCTTTTGGCTGTGTGTGTTACATCCATAATAATGGGAAATCACAGTTGAAAACTTTTGATAGCAAAGCAGATCCAGGAATATTCTTAGGATATTCAGAAATCAGCAAAGCTTTCAGAGTTTTTAACAAGAAAACTCATATTGTGGAAGTAACTCCATATGTTGTTTTTGATGAATCTATTTGTGAGTACAGGGAAACCCAACATGATGAAAGTACAGGTACAAGTCAAAATCAAACAGGCTCCAACACGAAGTTTCGAGATGAAATACTAATATGGAGTCCAACCGACTTGGAAGAAGAAGAAGCTCAGCCTGTACAAGATTCTAATTCACAAATTCCACTTATTCAGCAAGGGGGAATGAACCAAGGGGGAACCGAAGCTTCTCCAACCAGCTCCTCTACAACTGATCCAGAAACTTCAATGGAACCTGCAGTCAATGCAGAACTGTCAGTGGATCAGCTTGCTGAACAACTTCAATAGCTTAACCCCTTCACTCCTCAACCTCTACCTGAGTTTGAAGATCCCATACCAGACCCTGAACCAATTCTCATAGAAGAAGAAATCTCTCGTCGAAGGAGATGGGTCGATGCTCATCCTGAAGATCTCATTGTTGGGAACCCAAGAGCAGGTGTGAAGACAAGGAGACAGATCGGTGAAAGTTGTCTATTAAGTTGTTATATGTCCTACTCTGAACCTAAAACTGTTGAAGAAGCTCTTGCCGACCACGACTGGGTTACAGCCATGCAAGATGAACTTAATGAGTTTAAAGAAATGAAGTATGGTCACTAGTTGATCGTCCTACACATCAAGGAGTGATCGATGTAAAATGGGTATTCAGAAACAAGAAAGATGAGAATGCTGAAGTAATAAGAAATAAGGCAAGATTAGTTGCCAAAGGTTACTGTCAACAAGAGGGAATAGACTATGATGAGACCTACGCACCAGTAGCAAGATTAGAAGTAATAAGATTGTTCTTAGCATATGTAGCTCATCAAAGATTCAAAGTCTACCAAATGGACGTGAAGAGTGCTTTCCTCAACGGAATTCTTGGAGAAGAAGTTTACGTTGAACAACCTCCAGGTTTTGAGGAAGCAGGTCCAGAGAAAGTTTACAAACTGCACAAAGCAGTATATGGTTTGAAACAAGCTCCCAGAGCTTGGTATGAAACGTTGTCTACATTCCTACTGCATTCTGGTTTTAAAAGAGGATCAGTCGACAGAACATTATTTACATTTAAGTATAAGGATGATATTCTTCTTGTACAAATTTATGTTGATGACATTATTTTTGGATCTAGGTCAAAAATTTATGTGATAGGTTTGGAGAACTCATGAAGTGTGAGTATAAAATGTCCATGATGGGGGAGATGAACTTCTTCCTCGGCTTACAGGTCAAGCAATCTGCGGATGGTATCTTCATCAGTCAATCCAAGTATGCTAACGAGCTGGCAACCAAATTTGGTGTCCAAGATAGCAGACCTCTGAAGATTCCAATGATTGCAAATGGCAAGATGGATCCAGATTCTGAAGGAAAACCTGCCAGCATAACTCTGTACAGAGGAATTATTGGTTCTTTACTTTACATTACTGCAAGTCGACCTGACATTTCTTTTGCAGTTGGAATATGTGCTCAGTATCAAGCTAATCCAAAGGAATCGCATCTAGAAGCAGCCAAGAAAATTCTTAGATATGTCAAGGGAACTGCAAACTTCGGTCTATGGTACCCTTGTGATGATAATTTTGAACTAACTGGCTATGCAGCTGCAGATTATGGAGGATGCAAACTGGATAGAAAGTCCACATCAGGGACCTGTCAGTTTCTTGGAAGCAAGTTAATCTCTTAGTTTTCAAAGAAGCAAATTGCTACTTCAACAACAGAAGCTGAGTACATGGCAACGGCAAGCTGTTGCGCACAGATTCTTTGGTTGAAACAACAACTCAAAGATTATGATGTCACTGTTCAAAAAGTTCCTATCTTTTGTGACAGCACAAGCGCCATAGCTCTCACTGTGAATCCTGTCTACCACACCAGATGCAAGCATATTGATATAAGGCATCACTTCATAAGAGATCACGTGGAAAAACAAGATATAACAGTTGAGAAAATCCATACTGACATCCAAAGAGCCGATATTCTAACAAAACCTCTCATGGAAGAGAGATTCAAAATGCTGTGTGGAAGGCTTGGAATGCTAAGAATGGATATACAGCCTAAGTCAGAAAATGGCAGCAGTTTACAAGCACAGGTCAGCCAAGAGCAGACTGACTTGGAAACTGCAGACTAACAAAAAAGCAGTTCACTAGTATAGAACAGCCAAAGACAGACAGACCTGGAAACTGCAGCTCACGAGAAGCAGTGAGGTGACACGCAGCTTGAAGCCACAAACTGCGTTGAAAGTCAACTATCACCGGTCAACCTTTAAGGGGGAACTGGAGATATCGTATCAATCTCCATTCAAATCTTGGCTGAAATTATTTCCTCTACCCATATATTCTATCATATATGTTTTGTTTTCTTTTCCGTTAAGAATTTGAAAAGTTTTTCACGAAAAACAAGGAATGCATATCTATTTATCATATCTTGACCGTTGGAGGTCTATAAATAAAAAAAAAATCTTGATTTCATTACGCGTTTCTTGAAATCCTTCGAAATCAAATTTCAAAATTACCTTCACTCTCTCTAAGAAATTTCTTTCGTTCTTTCATCTTCATAATCTCAGAATTTCATAATCCTCACTCTCTCCACAAAAATGTCTACAGATTCATTGAACGCTCAAGTGAAGAAGGCAACCCCTCTCATCTTCTTTGAGAAGGTTGCTGTGCTAGACTCATATGGATACAGAGGATTGGATCAGATGATTGAGGCTATCACCCAATGTGATGGTTTCTTCAACATCATCACTCAACATCCACGATTTACGCTACCGGAAAATGTTGCTTACTTGCTGTGTTCTCTGGAATCAATGGACGGAGACCCCGCAACAGACACTTTTCTCGTCAATAACGAAGAAGAAAGGCGTCATCTTCTTCCACTCGTTCTTCAGACCTACAAGCTATCAGATACAGGGGGTATCACACAGGCTGATGATGTGCCCATGGAATCTGTCAACGAAGTCTATCAACAAGCTCTGTTTGAGCCCAAGAAGATTTATGATCAGAGAACGTTCAACCGCCACGACCTGAAGTCTGAGTATAGATTTTTGTTCGAGTTTGTTCACAACGTGTTCTTCTCTTACCTAAGCTCGAATGAATCTGTCACTCTGTTAAAGTTTAAACTGCTAACTGCTGTGGTAAAGCAGTTAAATGTTAACTGGGCCAGGCTGCTGGTCAATCTGTTCATCAAGGAAGCCGCAGAGCTACCTGCTAGGATCAAGGCCAACATGCAACTTCGTCATGGCACCAAGCTCTCTATCATACTGCAGAGAACGCTTACAAATCGCACATGGCGAGTCTGTTCTGGATTTCCTGACGACAAGCTGGTACCTCACACCTGTAACCAGTTGATCATGATTCTTGGCATCTTGTCACACAAGATCAACAAGGCCAAAGGTGCAGCCAAGCTTCTGCTCACAGAAATGCGTGAATCAAAGGTAGATGTAGCTGAAGAAGAAGATAGCAGCGAGAATGATGAAGAAGACAGAGTCAAGGCTGAGTCAGTCAGAAAAGGAAAGAGGAAGCTGGAGGATCTGCAATCTGCGCCCTCTCGGAAGCGCATCACTAGATCAACAGCAGCAATCTTTATAGAGGCAGATCTCACACCACCTGCGACCTCAACGCAACCTGCCTCTCCACAGGTTGGAGTGAAACCTGCTGAAGAACAGTCCCCTCCAGGCACCCCTCCAGGTTTCCCGTCCAAAGCTCAGTCCCAAGCTCCTGTCACAGAAGCTCCTACATCCTCTCACAACAGCTCCACAACAGTGGACCAGATGTTAGCCTTCTACAAAGCAGAGTTTCTTAAGATGTCTCGAAGGCTCAACATGCTGGAATTGGAGAGCAAGCTGTATATTGATGAAAAGCTTGCAGCCTTGCAAACTGAGAACGCCAAGCTGTGGGAATTCATCAAAGCTCACATCGGTGAAAAGGATGCACAAGAGCAGTTCACAAAGGACAGAGGACAGTCCAGCTAGATAAGAGTTGTGAACTGATAACCAGTGGAACCTTTTTGATCAGAAACTGTGAATAAGACAGTTTGAATAGGGAAGTGTAATGGATGACCTGTATCAGTCTCCATTTTCTTAATCAAGTTTTATATATGTCAAAGATATGCCTTAATTCTTCCAAATATTCAAATTTCAATGAAATATTTTTGCTTCACTTAATCAATTATTTACCTTATCAATCATTTTCATTTATTGAAGCATGTGTTTTGTTATTTATTGAAATCTGTGTTAAGGATATTCTGACACAGTACTTAACATTCTTGCTTCACTTTCCATGTATGTCAAAAAGCGCATGCAAAGTTTCAAATCCGCATTTAATGCGAGGCGACGGTTGAGTGATAGGGTGGTGCGAACCAACCCCACGCGCCCACTATCTCACGATTTTCCAGGGATTCAATCCCATCCGTTGAACGACTGATATGCTTAAAATCTCAACCGCCCACTTTATCTCTTATATATATTCATATAACTGTACATCGTCGTTCTCAATTCAACTTCTGCATTCTTCCGCCATTTTTCTCTGCAACTCACTTTCAAAAATTTCACACTCACAATTCTCTTTTACACATTCTTGAAATGGCAGGAGAATCTACGTCTCAATCTCTACCACAAACAACCGAGCAGAAGATCCAATATCTACAGCAGTACATTCTCACAGAGCCTGCGGCAAATCTTTCAACCTATGATTACGCCGGCTTGAACGAGATGTACTCCGCCATCCAGGAAGCAGATGGATTTTTCAAGATTATCACTCATGAGCTGAAATTCTGGTTTCCGCAGCAAGTCGCGATGTTCTATCTATCGTATTTTTGCCCGGAAGATGTCGACTCTGCCTTATTCCATCTTCCTTTGCCTGGTGTGCCCGACGAGCCGATTCCGATCCTCTCGCTCATTTCTCGAACCTACGGCATCGCTGATTCAGGAACTGTGGAGATCCTGTATCACAAGCCCATGGGTTTAATTCTGGACGTTCCGGATGCAGATCTGGAAGCAGTTTACCAGAAAGCTCTTATGCAGCCCGCAGCCAAGTATGATGGAAGGAAGTTCTCACGCCCTCTGCTGAGACCTGCGTACAGAGCTCTCTTTGACTTCGTTCACAAAGTCTTCCTTGGTTACTCTGGTAACCACGACGCTGTCACTCCAGCGAAGTTTAGAGTGATGACTGCAATCGTGCAGCGTCTAAACGTGAACTGGGCCCGATTTCTCCTCGAGCTCATCAATGAAGAAGTCAAACAGCTCTCGATCACCTATGAAGGCGAAGTGGTGACCGATTTCCGCATTGCCACGAACCTGCGCCTAGGCACCAAGATCTGCTCTCTCATTCTCTGCCTCCACCCCAACCTCAACTGGAGTGGAATGACTTTTTTCAACAAGGAGAAGGTCCCCAAGGACCAGAAGTAGCTCGAACTCATAATTGGTGTCGACATGACCATCTTTGCCAAGAATGATGATGTGGTGAAGCCGTTCCTGTACGACATGGGTCGATCTAACCCAGCTTGGATACCTCCAGAGCAGCGTGACGTTCGGAGAAAGCGACAACTTGCCCCTAGCAAGCAGCTTGACAGACCTGCCAAGTCTGTGCGCATCAAATCTCCAACTCCCATATCACGCAGGTTGCATACGGAGTTTGCCTCCATAGAAGTTCAGCACCAACCTGCTCGTCAAACACTTGAAGACATCCCAGAACAGACAGTTCTCGATGCACAGGTTTCAATACCTGTACCCCCTGTTCGTGATATCTTCCAGTCAACAGCTTCGGAGCAAGCTGGCCTTAGTCACAGCGAATCTCAACCGGAGGATGACATAAATTTCGAGGAAGAAAATCCTGATACCTCCATCGTCATCCACCAGCAATCCGGTGAAGCTTCTCATCATCACAGCTCACCTCCAGAGCTTGATCTCCATCTTATCCTTTCATCCGATGATGATGTAGAAGAAGATCCGATTAAGACTGCAGCTGCCATGCTGGTCCACTCCATCGAGATCAACGCTGAGAAGACTGTCATGGCGTCTTTTCCCGGAATTGATCTCACTCCCGAGACCTGGCAGATGGCAATTCGACTACGTGCTCTGCTTGATGGGAAGGATAGATCTTACTGTGATTTGAAGTCCATCTTCCTTATTCACCCCATCGAACAGCTGGAGATTGAAGAGCACAATCTTGGGAAGTATTTTGGCTATGCTTCCATTCCTGAAGCTCGCGACTGCTTCAAGAAGTTCGTCCTCTCTAGGATGAAGAAAGAGGCCAAGGTACTCAATGTTGATTTGAAACCTTTCTACTCTAACGATCGCAACTCTTACAATTTCAGATTTCTGGAGGATGAAGAATTTAGTCCAATTCCTTCTCCATCCCGGAACAGTGGAGACGCAGTGTCTGATCACGATCAAGTGCCGGTCTATTCTGTAGCAACCGCTGGCACTCCCCTCATTGATGTGCAAGAAGAATTGAAGAAATTCATTATTGAGGAAGTTTCCAAGGTCAAGGCCACTGAGGTTGCTGAACACCAGAAGATTGCGGACCAAATCGAGGCCATGGACACAACAGCATCTGCCATGCTGGAAAACATCAAGGCTGGAATGCCACAGGTTATCAAGGATGAAGTGGCAGGCCAGCTCGATTCCTTCATCTCCATGCGCCTGAAAGCTGCAATGGACAAGCTGCTCCCCAACCAGCTGTCTGAACTAAAGGTCGCCTATGCATCTTCAGTTGACAACCTGCGATATGAGTTTGAACAGCTCAACCAGCTTGTCAACAACTTCTCTTCAAAGCTCGCACAAGCCTCCTCCAGCTCCCTCACGAAAGAAGAAGAGATGCAAGGGAACATCAACTCCCTCCTGCAGTTTAAAGAGAAGGTTATCACTGACCTGTCCTTAATCTCCAACGAGCAAGCCTCCCTCAATACCACTGTTCAGCAATTGATTGATAATGCCGAAAAGGGGGAAGGGAAAGGCAAACGCACTGCTGCTAAAGCTAAAGGCAAGGAGAAACAGGTCCCTCAACATCCTCTGACTCAAACAGAAGCTGCTCCGCCTGTGACAGTTGTCCCTCAATCTGCCGCCCAGAAGCTGTCTGAGCAAGAAAAGGCACAGGGTGAAGCCGCCCTTATCCGAATGATGGCAGAAGCTGGATACACCGCAGATGAATGCGAGAATGAAGGCAAGCAGAAGTTGTTTCTCGAAGATCTGAGGAAACAGAGAGCAAAGGACAAAGCTCGCGTAGCAAGCTTCCAAGGTCTTGAAAGCTGCAAGGAGCAAGCCGACAAAAGAGAGCCAATTGATTGGCTACCAGTGGAAGATCAGCCTTTGTGGGACGAGTTCCTGAACCAGTTCATCTTACACCACTACTGGTTGCAGGTTGATGCTCGCTACACTGGTGATATCAAATCTGCCTTCTACAACTGGATGCAAGCTTTTCCCGACCGCGAATTCATTAAAAGAGTTCGTGCAAAAGCTGCAGAGGCGAAGGTCACGATCAATCCGCCTAAAATAGAGACCTTCCAACCTCCCACTATCTGTGGCACTGACTCCAGATATCGACCGGATCAATACCTTCATAAGGAGAATCGCAGGTCAGTACGGTTGCAAAACCACAAGTTGCGATGAGTACAGGTCGATCCGTGACAGCGTCTATGCAGCTATGGGATCTGTTAGCAACGAGAAGATCGCTGAAGAGAGATTCAAGACTGTGAGGAAGTGACTTGATCGTTTTCATTCATTTATTGTATCAACTCTGTAATCTGTACACATCAATTCTGTTGATACTATAAACGAAAAATGATCATATTTTGTTCCTGACGACAAAATCTCATTGTCCAGGCCTCTGCTTGTTATGCTTTAAATTTCCTAACACTTTTTCTCATGCAGCTGGCTGGACATCAAACCTTGATCACTTTTTCTTGTGAAGTTCAAATCTTCTAAGTAAAGATGTAAAGTGTGGGTTTCGGCATTATCAAAAAGGGGGAAATTGTTGGGAACCCTTCGATAGTTTTGATAATGTTATTAGAAACCACACTTAAACAATAGATTTTAATTGGGAACAGGCTGGTCTCCGTGTTTGGATCAGTCAAAGCTCAACTCGAACAGGTTGCCATGTAAAGGTCAAGGTTGGTAGTGCAACCTTGTACCTAATCTACTCAAACCTGTCATACTGTTCCATTATGTAATCTGTCTATGTAACCTGCTCTAATCATACTTGAAGATCTCATTCGAAGGTTACAGAGACTGAAGACAGTTAGAGGTATAGGAAGCTCGACCTGCAAAGTCCAACCTGAGCTGTGACTGAGGAACCTGTCCTCAACTCAACGACCATATTTGTGTCAGTGTACGGTTCTGCACATCCTGACACACACAACGGCTCTATTACAAATGCTTCTCTATAAATACCTCAAGACATTCAAGAAAGAAGACACGGGAAACTCAAATTACAAGCTGAAACGCTGCAGAAATCTCAAGCCAAACATTCACACAATCAACACTCGAAATCACAAGAGCTTTCTCAAGTGTTGATCTTTGAAGATTTCTGTTCTTTCTAGAACCTTACTAGAACACAATCCACACTCTCACTACCATCACCGTTGATATTCAGTGTAGTCCATAGAGTTGTATTCCAAACCGTGATAGCTTTTCACAACTTTCCAGTTTGATTATTAGTGCTAGTTGTTTAGCATTAGTAAAATTGTATGTAAGTTTGTATGTAAAGTTAGAAGAGTCACGACTCAAGATTCGTGCTAGATTCAGTCTAAAGAGAGACTTGAATTTGGACTGGAACCTCCACCAGTGTTAAAAGGAGCGAAAGATCTCAGTTAAGGGATTACAGATTCGACGGGATCTGGCGTGGATGTAGGAGCTGTTTACTCCGAACCACGATAAAAACTCCTCGTGTTTTTCTCTCTTACTGTTATCTTTATTTACACAGTTTGCATGCTCATAACCTGCACCACAGTAATCTGTCTTGCATACACTTCTGTATTTACACAGTTTACATGCTTGCAACCTGCACTGCTATAACATGTATTGCATGAACTGTTGTCTGATCTAAAGTCTTCCTGAAAACTGCTTTGTAAACTGTTAGCCAACCTTTCCACCAAACTTCCGCACGCAGGTTAGTTTTGCAAGCTCAGCAGTTCACTGTTTGAGCTGGAAAAACTAAACTGCTCTGATAAACTGAAGTGACGACTCAGTAAGATCAAATTATTTTGAAAAGTCAAAACTGTTGGCTAATTGGTGTATTCCCCCCCCCCCCCATACACCAATATTATTTATCGGGACCTACAATTATACATTTATAAGAGAAATACAGAAAAATACACACACAAGGTGTTGGCCTTTACAAATACAAACCTGCTAATTAAATTCGTCTAATTATAAAGATTGTTCGACGAAATTTCGTTGGATATATAAATTAAATCGATAATAATACTAATATTTTAGACATATAAATCAACTTGTTAAGGAAGAAAAGCAGAGGCAAACACACTCTGCTACACACAAAATGCAGATGTTCACAAAAGGCATAATCACCTCATTCATATTAATATACACCATATTAAACTAATCGAGAATTAAGCGAGACGATTAAAATATGATTTTACTAATTTAATGTTCAATACGTGTATAATACTCCCTCCATTTCGCTTAACTTGGCTCATTTGAATAGTGGCTTTTCTGGCACGGTTTTCCACGCTTCTTGATGATGGATTTTAAAATGGATTTTTGAAGAATTATTTTTTTTACGGGATACTACGACAGTCGTAGTATCCCGTAAAAAAAATAATTCTTCAAAAATCCATTTTAAAACCCATCATCAAGAAGCGTGGAAAACCGTGCCAGCACAAGCCAAAAAGTTTTGAGCCAAGTTAAGCGAAATGGAGGGAGTAGTATATAAGAAATTCCAAGTAGTTTCTACGAATATATCCATTAAATAATTAAATTGAATCAAAGTCGGATTATGAGACCTTGAACATATGTTTTTCAAAATTTACCGAGTGTGAATTAATTTGCAGGCATCACAGACAACTACACACAAACACAGGCGAGGTGTTGGCCTCTATAAAACATGCATAAAAAAAACATACTATAAATTAATTAGGATATTACCTACACTTATTATGGAAATTTCTTCTTATTATAACTAATATTACACAATACATATACAACTCCCCATAAACAAATACGTAGAAAACTTCCTAATGGTGGACAGGGCCGTTCCTGGCCTAAAGGGGACCCTAGACGAAACTATAAAATAGGCCCTGTTATTTAAAAAAATTAATGCATACATTCATATATAAAAGTGCAACATCGCTAATTATTTTTATTATTCAATTGTAAAAAAAAATTGAGATTGAAATTTTTGGGTGGTAGCAAGCCGGGAATAAGAAAGAAAAGAATGGAGAGACGCGTTCACGCCTGGCGCCGTAGCGTGGGCAAGAAGATGCAAAAAAAATAAATTAGAGATGTCGCGGATTTTCTAATGGAATAAATTATGATATTAAAATGGGTTTGGGCTATAGCAAAAATAGTATTTTTGGCCTGCACATATAAATATTTTTCTTATTTAGGGGCCCTTAATATTAAACTGGACATATAATAGATTTTTTTTTTCTTCAAAAAATTACACATATACCACTCCCCTCCATCCAAGATTTCTTGACACCAATACTATATTGAGACGTTCAAGATTTCTTGACTCTTTCTATTTTGGGACGTAGACTCTATAATACATTTTTACATGTTAGAACTTTAATATTTTACACTTTAACACATTAATACTATTAAAAATATTAGATGAGCTCACAATTATTCCACTTTAACATTTCAATCTTTAATTTATTAACACATAATCAAAACACATTAAACTCCATACCTAAAATTTTAATCCAAAAAATCGTGAACAGATAGAATATATAATACTGTAATAGTTTTTATAAAAAAAAAAAATTGGGCCCCTGAAATGGGTGGGCCCTGGGCGGTCGCCCATGCTGGCCCACCCTGAGGAACGGCCCTGATTTGTTGTCAGACTTGTCAAAGTAAAAAAAAAACAAAAACAATCACACTTCCACTAAGGATTTCATAATTTTGTTTTCTTGAATGCTACTGTACTTTCTTTCTTTGATTTTTTTTACATGCCATGCAATAAAGTAACTTCATGGTGAATTTCTTTATATCAAAACAAGGCTTACAAAAGTGCTGCTTTCTTTCAAGTACCTTCTTTGTCCCGTTTGAGATGACATGTTTCTATTATTTTATACTTACATATATTCAAGAAACGTAAACTTTGGTTTTACCCAAATAGTTAAGAGGGCACTCATTGAAGCAATGTGTGTATATTTTTTCCAATATACAAAGGTTGATGCAGCAAGCAAGAGTTTAATATACCATAAAGGGACCAACTAAAAGTATGTGTGATTTTTCTAATGCATTCATGTAAGCTTATTATATACATAACATGAGTTGAATTCAAACCAAGAAATAAAATTTGTTTTGATTCTTGAATTATAATTATGCAAACATGAGGGGGGAATGGGTTAGAATAGTATATAGGCAAGAGAATAGGGAGACAAAGCCCAGTTCAAAAGGTTAAAGTGTGCTTATAGAATTCTCAAAAGAGCAGATTGAGAAACTCTTTGTCCACTCCTTTTTAACAGAAGGGGAGAAATTTATTTGCACAAATAAAGAGATATTAGTGCCAGTAGGTGTTGTCTCTAAGTAATTAGTCTAATTTAGCCTTTGACATTAATCTTTCAAAAATAAGGTGCAACCCCTCCTTGACTCCATGGGACAGTCCTACACTTTTTGAAGGTTGATTTCTTTATTATTAGTAGTATTATAAATTAGAAACAACTATTCTTTTCTAGTTAAAGAATAATTTTTATTTATTTTATTTATTTTTTAATTTTATCTAAAGATAGAAAGGAAACCTTGATTTTAGTGATCAACAAAGCTTAATAAGAAACTTATATAGTTTGGTAATAAAAAAGAATGGGAAAATGGCTTCTTGAGTTTTGAATGTACAGTCTAGATATGTAGATGATTAAATGTAGACAAGAGGAGTTGGAGCAAGGTGGAGAATTGCACCTTTTTCCCAAGTGGTGGTCCAATGTTTGATATTCAAATATTGTGGGGTCCTCTAAGATTATTTAAAGAAAAAATGATTTCATATATAGATCTTTTTGACATTTAATATGTCACAAAAAATAATTGCACACGGGGGGTTGTTTATTTATTATTATTCGTGATAGAAGAATGTATTTGGTAGGAGTATCAAACACAAAATGGATTGTGTCATCCATCTTTTAAGGGAAGGAAAAGAAAAAAGAAAAAAAAAAGGATTGTGTCATCTGCCTCCTCAGACCTTTTTTGTCAATATTTTTTGCATGAGAATTGAAAATAGAGCGTAATTGTTGAATATAATTAGTGTGAAAAATGGTACATAAATTGCATAGTTACAAGACCTGTGTTTACTATCCAAATATGCTACATCTCCTAATCTATGTACATTTTGTTTATAATAATTTCATAAACGTATTCACTGATTTCCCTTGTAAAGCCTTTTTTTTTAAGTCTTCTAAATATACTCTCTCTTTCCAACTTATCTTGATATATTTGAGTCATTTGACTGAAATAAAGTTCTCATTTCTCTCCAATTCAGGGATGAAAAAGAAGAAAAGAAGAGGCTAAAGACATCATTAACAAAATTTATTTGCAAATGGATCTAAGAGTTTGGTTCAGCCCAACATGCTCTTTGAGTTTCTAATAAAGCCCAATTTCTAACTAGGTTATGGCCCAATTACACTTTCATAATCAATTTTCTCTCATCTAGAAAAAAAAACATTCTTCCATTCTTCAATTATATCTCTCGAGTTTTAAAAAGAATTCTAATATATTTTTGTTGTTTATTTTTAGTGGAAAATACGTCCCACATATTGTTAGTGGAAGTTGAGTCGCATGGATAGTAACGTTGTATAAGCAATGTTCTAAAAGTCGCTAGGCGCTAGTTGGCCGGTGAAGAGGGGACTAGTGCCTAGGCGGCTAGGCGGGGCCTAGGCGGATTGGAACCACAAGCTTTATTTTTACTATTTTTACATCATATCATCAATTAGAAACTATATCAACACGTATTGTTCATAATTTTATTACCAAATTCATGATAAGAACATAAAATATGATAATTAATAGTCCAATTCATAAATTTCATGGCCTAATTTTCATAAGTATTGATTAGGTCACACTTAAAGACTAATTAAGCTTTAATTTGGTTGATAATTAGAATACCTCTAAGCGTCTAGGCAGATTTAGCATTAATTGGGCGGTGGGGTACCGACTAGCGTCTAGGTGGGGACTTTTAGAATACTACTACCTACATCCTATATAGTTAGACCTCTTTTGACTTTAGACTTTTCCGGCACGTCATAGTATCCCGTAAAAGAAAGAATACTTAAAAATTATATTTTAAAACCCGTACTAGATTTCGGTGGAAATACGTGCCGGAAAAGTCTAAAGTCAAAAGAGGTCTAACTATATGAGATTGAGGTAGTATGTATAAGTAAATCCACTTTATCAAAATGAAAATTGCATACAATTGAGGGACAGATCGAAATGAAATAATGGCCGTACATTTGTAATGGAGTATATATTTCTCAAATAAATGTGTTTAATAAATGTGTTTTTGTTTCCAACCAAATTTTGAGTGGTTATAGGGCTTTAAAAACATAAATAAATTACCTATCAATATTTAATTAATTGATTTTTTTGAAAAAAAAAATTACGCATTCTTGGTAGTTTACAGTTTACTCACTGTGTTTATATGCGTACACAAGTGAACACGTGTCAATTTTAGATGGTACTACAAGTTTAGAAGAAAGGAGTGATGCGATTGGTCAGCATTGGATATAATGGGCCCACATCACCCAGAGTAATTCTTGCCGCTCCATTTTCTTTCCAATGTGTTTTCATCATGTCCACAGCCACAACCTCTCTCTCTCTCCTCTCTGTGATTTTCACTCGCACACACAACACACACACACACACACATTGAGGGAGAGAAGAGAGGAGAGAGACACTCAGAAAACAAAAAAAGAATTGGTGGTGGAGTGTGGAGTGTGGAGAAGGAAAGAAATGAGAAAGAAGTAGCAATGCAAGAGAGAGAATGAGTAATCTGCCATGGCTGCTCGCATTGCTGCAATCTCACCTTCTCATTACATTCATAACTGCAAAATCAAAACTTCTCCCCCTTCCGTTCTGCTTCCCCAATCCTTGAGCAGCGATACAAGGCCTTCTTACAATTCTCTTGTTTTCCAGGTCTTTCCTTTTTTCTCATGCTTCTTCTTCTTCTTCTACCTTTCGCTTTCTGCATCTAAGAATTTCGAATTTCACTTCAAAATAACATGTTCCAGTGAGATGATGATGATGGTAATTGAGGCTTATCTGCTGTTAATATAATGTTGTTTCAGTAAATTTGATTTAACATTGCATAGGAATTGAGTATTTGATGGCTTGATTTTGCAGAAGAAACTCAAGTTAGGGTTTGATGTTTGCTAGGGCTTGTGCTTATTATGCAGAATAATTTAGGGATGTTTACTTAGTAATAATTGAGCTTATTTGGGTCTGAACATTATTAGTGTTTGTTGTGATTATAGGCTGCAAGGCTATTAGGCCCTCCAGCAAGATTTGAAGCTTCAAAGCTTCAAGTTCTGTTTGTAGGGGAAGAAGTGATTTCACCAACAAGAGTGGTGCCAAGAACTTACACTCTCTCTCACTGCGACTTCACGGCCGATCTCACTCTCACCATTTCAAACATAATCCAACGCGATCAAGTAACGTTTTCTTCGTTTCCAATGCTCAACTCTAATGTCAAGACTCTCTAACTGAGCATACATATATGTATATGTGCTTACTGCAGTTGAAAGGGTGGTATAGCAAAGACGACGTCGTAGCTGAATGGACTAATGTGAGTGGCGAATTGTTCCTCAACATTCACTGCTATGTCAGTGGACCGAACCCTTTATCTGCTTTGGCTGCTGAACTCAGATACCTTATCTTCTCCAAGGAATTGCCACTGGTAAAAAAAACTACAGCTGCATTCATGTTTCAGCACTTCAATTCAAGAAAGGTGAATGTAACATTGAGAGTTTGCAGGTTCTTGAAGCAGTCCTGTATGGAGATGCAGAGTTTTTCAGAGAGAATCGACAACTAATGGACGCTTTAGTGAGAGTGTATTTCCATTCTAGTTCGAGCAAATATAATCGTATGGAGTGTTGGGGTCCGTTAAAGGATGCTGCTACGGTAACCAACTTATTTACATCTTCAAACTGCACAGTAATGGAGAATTCTTAGAATTCATTTATCTGAACATGCTGGTGTTTTTCAGGGGAAAGGAGTAGATATGATAAATGGCTACTTATATGCAAGTAAGGAAACTTCGCGTCCTCACAAATTCTGGGGAAGCCCGAAATCAATCTTTCAAGCTCTCGTCACATTCTTGCTGTAGAGGATGGCAATTTTTCAACCTCGGATCAATGAGGTTTCATCGTATACAACTGAACGAGTCGAGCTTCATGCTAGTAGGAATTGTTTTCAAGGTCATATGATTCTTCTGTATGTAGCTTATTCAGATGATTTCCTGACTGGCAATTCTTGTTCAAACAAACAAAGATTATTTCCTCATTTTAAACCCAAAGTTCTCACAATTATGCAAATGCAATTCAAGAATTACTAGTATTTTACTACAGCTTACAAAAAGAAGCTATATATATAGCAAGAAATCAAATCAGTAACACCACACTGCAACTCTGAAACAAATAATGGAAGGTCTAAGCCATCATCAAGAAATGTTTTAAGTGTCGAACAATAGAAGCCGAAGAATGAACTATATTAACAAAGATTGAAAGAAAAAAACACAATCTACATCCACAATCTCATATCCAGAAGTTGAGGTTCGTTTCAACGCAATAACCAGAAAACCGTACATATTATAACAAGTTTCAATCCAAGAAAGTCGCAGATTACTTAATAGGAACGGTTTGGTTTGGGTGATGAGGACTTAGCCTTAGCAAAATCAACGAGATCTCTAAAGAGAGCATCTTCAGATTTTTCAGGCTTAGACGGAGTAGGAGTTTTGATCGAGAGATTCTGGGTTTGCCCAACTAAGCTATCATAAGAAGAACCTGATCCACTACTCGAATGAGAGGGCCCACCTCCTTGCTCGAAAAATTGCTGTCTCTGGTTGTACCTAGCAGGCGGAGGTGGAATGTTGCCAGCTGGCACATCCCAAGGAGCAGAAGGCAAATTATCAGCTGATTTGCTAGTAGGGGCAGTTTCGTCATATGTTGGTTTTGGAGCAAACATTGAAGCTGTCGGATTAATGAAATCATCATCGGGGGGAGAGGAGGAGAGCGTTGGATTTGGTGGAGGAACGGAGTCGTGGTTGCTTGGTTGAGGAGGGACTGGAGTAGTTGAAGATGCTGAAGCTCTCGAGGATCGCTCTGACTCGTAGGTGTCGCCACTGAGATAATCCACCATGGCAGAATCTGAACTATTAACTGGTTTCTTGGATGAAGGTGGAGGAGGAAGAAAAGGGCTGACTTGCACAGGCTCTTTCTTCGCAACTGCTGGATTCTTGCCCAGTCCTAGTGCAGCATCCCTTGATGATCTAGAAACACCACTTCAATTAACGCAGATAACAAAATATAGCAAAAATGTCAAAGAAAATGACCAAAATTATTAGTGATAGTTAAAAATACCTCCGTGCTAACTGAGCAAAATCATCTTCCGACTCTTCGTCTTCATGATTCACATTCATGAGAGGTGCAACTGGGGTTTCTCTATTCGTCTCTGAAGCTGCTACCGTCCCTTTGGCAATGTCATTGTGTCTGCTGATAACTCTCTGCAGATTATCGTTCAAAGCCAAGCCCTTGCATAGAAGGTCTTCATCTCTGAAAAGTGGAAAGACAATAGTAAATATTACCGTGCTGATTCACTTCAAGATGGCCAATACAAATCAAGAGTTGGATGTCCTCTTACACAGTATTATTCACAAGAACCATGACTCGCTTTTGGTAAGAACGGCACTGATCAACTAAGTCAACAATGATCTCATCCTTCAAACCCTACATTGTATGATCCAAAAAAAATGATAGTTTCAGTCACTTAAAGATACACGAGGTTTGTACCAGACTCTTGTAGCCTAGTGATATTCCTCACCCATATATATGAATTAAAGTATAGATATATACAACAGGTATAATTATTATCATCCTACATCAAATACTATTTCAAAAGTAAAATTTACAATAAATAACCAAAGAATATGAACGAATTGATGTGCTTGAAACATGTATAAATAATTAAATGCTTGAGAGCAACATATAAGTTGAAAAAAGCTTATTATTGATCAAATCACCTCGGGCTCCTGAGCAACATATGATATCAAAGGAATCAGCATAAATGCATACCTTAAATAATGGGAAAAAAAAAGGGAAAAAGAAGTAACAGTATAAGTTGAATTAAGAAGCTCAACCTGAGGATTATTTGGATCCAAGGCAGTAAGCATTTCCATAAGTACGTCCGTAATTCCCTCAGCATTTTGCATCTCTGGCAAGCTATATCAATAGACATTCAGCCATATTCACGATCTGCAATTTCTGAGACCATGGAAGAAAATGGACGTATACCTGAGTCCAGAAGCATCAGATTCAAGAGAGGCTTGAACAGCAGCTTCCTCATATGGAATAGTAGGTGGAACTATTGGATGTGTTTGTGGTGGAGTGAATAACGGAACACTGTTTTCCTCTCGAGGTGGAAAATCTACCCCAGCAGACTATCAAATGCAAAACAAAAGGGGGACACAGATTTAAGACTACAAGAATTATAATATCATGACTGTGCATGCATGACCAGGAAATAGACAGCATACAGAGCACAACTCTGAAAAGTAGTTGGGTATCAATATCAAACTGGGCAAACGCTAGAAAACTAGAGAGAAATTTGTTCAAGACACGAAAACGAGATGCCTCTAGATGAATGTTTATTGAAGAGTGATGCATTTATCTAGAATATTCTCCAAAGAGAACCCATGAGTATAAATATCAAGACT
The DNA here is from genome assembly GCA_001642375.2 of Mentha longifolia. NCBI lineage: Eukaryota > Viridiplantae > Streptophyta > Magnoliopsida > Lamiales > Lamiaceae > Mentha > Mentha longifolia. The sequence continues at coordinate 3,138,592 of CM038114.1, read as the reverse complement.
AGATATTTACTAAGTATGAATCTAGAAAAAGCTATTAGATTTTAGTAGGAAGTTCTAGGAACTTAGTATTAAATGAGGATTTAGAAGAATCCTCACACTCCTATAAATAGAGGCCTTATGAGCCATTTGTAGAACAACCCAAACTTCAAAAGAAATCTATTCTAAAGTTCTTCAACGCTCTCTAAATTCCTCCTAGCACTCTACACACAACCCACACTAAAATACCAAGCCCCTCTCTACAGAACTCTTTTAGAATCATCCCCTACCCATAATCTTTACCAATCTCTACCATTTTCCAATAATATTGCAGAGTGTTAATAGACAGGCACCAAAGCCTTTCAAGCACATAGCTCAAACACAACTCACCACCCCTCCAACTAGACGCTTATGTCAACTGAACTGATTATTGAAATTTGACTTCATATACAATTATATGGCATAGAAAGAAAATAACAGACTCTAATCACCTTCAGCTCGTTGTAAGCAGCAAAATACTGGGGAAACCTTCCCCTTGCCCCCCCTAAAGCTTCTTGCCAGGTATCAATCAAAGTCAGAATCTTCTCCCTCACATTTAGATCAGGCTGAAAATGTATCATAAAAACATATAAGCCGAAAGGCCGAAGGTTTGTATTGGGGGCGACACCAAGGGGAAAAAAGTGTACACTACCTTCTTTCTAACAATTTTGACCATGTCGTGTAAGATATCCCTCTCAGCGATTTGTTGAAACACATGTTCCCCACAATTTTTGCTTAGAGTCTCCAGTACCTGAATCGCAACTAATTAGAAAGATATTTGATGTATAATCATATGCCTTAGGTATGTATAAATGAATGGATGTATTATCTTAAAGCTTGCTCTCGAAGGCAACAAAATATCTTTACACATACATACACTAATAGATCCCATATAACCATACTCATCAGTAAATGAAATCCATATTTATAGCCATATTGGATAACACAGGGTAAAATAGGAAATTAGGAATATCACATTAAGCGATTATGGCTAACAGAAAAGACAACTGAGAAAAGGGCACCTTGAATTTTCTACATACTCTTAGTACTCAGGTTATACTGTGTTTATGTCAACCACAGCAATCATTATGGAATGGATTCTCGCTTATGTAGAGAGTTCATATTTAATAATGTGTGCTTTGTTTAATTGAAATTGTGTGTAAATCAAATTTCAATAAGAATCCTACTGGGGGTTGCCAAAGGACACTAATCTAGCAAGATTTTTAATCTTGAAAGAAAAACAATTAAATGATTCAGGAATCATGTGTAAAAATATGGTCTCGTACATCCCATTTAGTTGGAATTGCTATGAAAACGCCATTAAAGATATACTTAGCAGAGAAAATCGAGAAATCTAGGAGCAACCACTACCTTTCAGAATAATAAATGCCACAATTCATTTCAATGTAGAGATTTCTAGCATATTTGCACATATATTAAGCAAGAGAAGAACAAACTTACAAACAGAGCAAGGAGCTGTATTTTAGGGCTTTTATTCCCCAATTTCTTCTTGAGTGTCTTCAATGCGTCCTTGGCTTGCCTGTTATAAGATTTTGTCTTATGAGAATAGATTAAAGAACACCTCATCAACTGTGAATTATTACTCAAAAATATTAAGCATGCACCCTTCAGATTTAAATGAAAAAAATACCCAGGATCCATGTTTATTAGATCGCATAGCTCTATATTCACTGCCCAATCCGGACCAATCAACAAATCACTAGTAGCCCTCTCAGCAACAGCTGCCGCATTTTCCATATTTTCTCCAATTTGAATCGACACGTAGTGTCAGTACCTAAACATAATGAAATAAACGACCGTCATCAATCCAGTGACGCACATGTCAACAGGAAAACGGATCAAACGGAATCTGGCACGCTTATATTGGATGAATTCATCAAGGAAGACAAAGATCACTTTAAGAATCCCGAACAAACAGAAGACACCAAAGCAATCAAGAAAATCATAACATTTATAAAAATCAAAATACACACATACTTACTAATTATCTGAATTATGCGGAGTAGATAACCAGAAACAAAAGAATTCAGCAAACCAATGAATAAAGGATGCCGATAATATCATCCCTACCAACTCAACTAACCTAAAAGCAATTTCATGAAATAACAGAATCCAGAAATTGGGTCAAAATGCATAACCGAAATTTAAATAAACAACCATACCAAAAGCAAATTCAAGAGCGTAAAATAACACCCAACAAGAAAACGGACCGCCGAAATTCCAAATTCAATCACCGCCACAAAATTCAAAGAAAAAAAATAAAGCACAAAGACCTCGACGATCATGCCCTTCTTTAAAAAAATACACAATTCGAATATCTAACGATGAAGATCAAGAATCAAATCAAGAAAGAAACAAGCAAGGATCTCCCGATGATTACCTGCGAGAAGCCTCGAGTTCTTGTGAAGTCAAAAGAGGGGCAGAACCAAAATGGATTCTTTACTGTAGAGAGGGAAGAAACAGAGTAGATGGATGTGGTGTGCGTGAAGAATTATGTGTATCAGTGCGTGTTTTGTGGGATCTTGTGCGAGCAATGCGTGTGTCGAAGTTTCAACTTTTGAACAAAGAGTCGCAGCCCAATAAATATGAAATTTTTTGCTCAGAATTTCTTGTTTCAGGCTAAGGCCGCGTTTGGCTAAATTAATAAATTAATCGCCCAATAATAAATTAAATTGCTCAACAATTACCTAAAATTTTAATTGTGATTTGCATTAATATATTAGTACAGTATTTAGATTCATTCTATTTTATTTCTGGGAAATTAAATTGGAAAAAAATATAAAATATATATATATACTCCCTCCGTCCCGGACCACTTGGCCTGTTTGACTTATTGACTTTTTGTTACGCATTTCTACCGAGCCGGGAAACGGGTTATAAGAAACAATACTTCAAAATTATATCTTATAACCCGTTTCCCGGCTCGGTGGAAATGTGTGCCAAAAAGTCAATAAGTCAAACAGGCCAAGTGGTCCGGGACGGAGGGAGTATATTTTTAATCTTTTTAAGGATAATGTAGTATAAGAAGCTTTAATTTGATTTTGTAGTTGCTTATTCCGAGCAGGGATCGGAAACCGACGGTCGCAACCTCTAGCTCACGGTGGCGGAACTTGGTGGGACGCGGAAGACGTTGGTCGCCTCTTCCAACTTGCAGTGGCGTAATTTGGTGGTGATGCCGGCGACCTTGCAGAGGAAGTTGTGCTCGATCCGCAGCTCCCGTCCTTGGAAATCAAGCTGGTGCTCGACCTTGCGGCGGCTGTAACGATGGAGGTTATGCGCTGGCGGTTGGGAGGCAGTACACGGACGACGTGTCGATCCTCGAGCTGACGGCGGCAACATTAAGGCAGGGGAAGAATGGAGAGACGACTTGGGGAAGAGAGAGAGAATTTGGGGAAAAAAAACTAAGGTTTCAAAAATGAAATGATAAAAATGAAGGGGAATTCTCACCTACCACCATGGGCATGCTTAATATGCCCATGGATGAGGTGACGACATTATATTTAAGAAAAAAATTAATTAGTATATCTTATAAAAATAAACCCTACAAAAAAAAACTAAACCCTAATAAAAAAAACTAAACCTAAAAAGGAAAAATCATTGACGTAGCGCTGTCACATCAGCCGTGGGCACATTAAGCGTGCCCACGATGGGTAGGGGATCATTTCTCAAAAATGAAGATAACAGTTTTTTTATTCAAAATTCAAATTTTGAGTTATTGAAATTATTCTTGTCCAAAAATACAAAAAAATGAACAAAATTTGTGTTTTTAAAATTGGTAAACAAAATTTAACTTTTGTGAAGTTATATGTACATCATGACATTATCATATAAACATGTTATGTTAGACTCTAGAATGGACACGTGTCGGTAATGAGATTGAATAGGGGCAGAAGACATTTAAAGTCAACCGGTGTTTGACGGTTGTTTAGATTATTATTTGTTTTTGACTATTTTTATTCCATGGATGGCCGGCGACTAATCTACGTGGAAAAGCGCGTTTTAATTCGCGACTTCACGCTTTGACGTTGACTTCGTGTTTTATTAGTTTTCATCTCATACCTATTGCCTCGTGTTAGAATTTTATTTATCGAATTCATATGTTTTATTTCTTATTATTCAATATGATATAATCAGCATGAAAATGATTTTTAACTAATGTAAGTATAATAAACAAAGGTCTTGACGCTTGATGAAGATGATTGACGCTTGATGAAGATGTTGGGGCCTGTTGCAGCTGCATGTCTGTGGAAGAGACGGCTAAGCACCTCTTCATCGAGTGCCCGGAGGTGACGATCTTGTGGTACAAGATGGTGAAGTGGGTGGGGGCTGCGTGGGTTGCTCCGAGGTCACTCGCTTTACATATGGGTACGTTTTCAGGCTTACTTGGCAATGGAATTTGGAAAAAACGGTTGAGGGGTCTTTGGGTTTGTGTGGTGTGGGTTCTATGGAAGTGGAGAAACGCGGTTCGATTCGAGCACAAGGAGTGGAATTTTCGAAGGATTGAGGAAGAAGTTCCATGCCGTTTTTGGAGTTGGTGTCTCGCTAAAGGGGAGGCGTGAGTCGGGGATGAGCTTTGTAACTTGGAGTAGGATGAAACTTGTAGATTATTGGAGCACTTCTGTCATGTAATATTTTGGAGGAGTAGAGTGGGGCGTGCTTCTTTCTTTTTGGGCAGCAAGGTTCTAACTAATGGATGGCGTTGGGATTTGGAGGTTGGTGGCGTCTATTACTGTTGCTATTTTCTTTTTCTCTTTTGGCTTCTGTATTTTGATAGATACCTCTTGTATCTCTCTTTCTTGTGGTTTCAATAAAGTTCTTTCTTGTTTGATTAAAAAAAAAAAAAAAAACAAAGGTCTTGATTTCCAAAAAATATGCAAATATTTTATAATTTCGAGACAAAACCTTTGCTTTATATCGCCCTTCAATTAAAAATTTAAGTGTAGTAGCAATATTGGCCTCACTAACAACTAAACGATAAGTTTAATAATACAATATTAATTAATTAACAATTAACTTTATTGTTGCCAACTGTGACGAACCACGTCACCGTACATACCATCGAATATGTACTCACAAAACGTTCTTTAAATTAATTTTTCAAGAGAAAATTAGGTTGAGGAATATGGTGTGCTAACATTGTTTCTTGGTTTGCATTAGCAAACTAAATGGAAAATTTAATGACAATAAAAAAAAGAATAAAATACAAGACGAATTTATCAGAATATTAATATTAGTTTATCATGCAATATAGAAAAAAAAATTACAATGTTAACAAATCGATTGTTGTTTTTCTTAACAACGTAGTTATCATCGTTCAAAAAAGAAAAAAAGAAAAAAAAAAAAAAAACAACGTAGTGTACATGATTTAAGGAATGGACTTGGTATATGATTATTCTATTAGTTTGTCGGCATATTATAAAAAGAAAAAAAGAAATACTCCTATCAATTAAGAATTTAAGAGTCTCTACCAATGACTTTCGTGATTCATGACGTTCCTTTTGCCATCAATAATAATAATAATGAAAATATTGAAACCTACAACACTTACATTTCTTATTAAAATTTTACTTATGTCTTTTTACGACTCACACTAAGCTTGCTAAAAAAAAAACAAAAAAAACAAAAAAAATTCACAATTAGGATTCTACTTGGATATGAACGTATGATGTTCAATGATTAACATTTTAAATTGAAATTCACCATCCTAAATAAAACACGTAGTAATTTTCAAAATAGAATTCATAAACCAAGTGAAACTTATATGTTAAATAAATCAAGGGCAGCCATAGGCATTTGTTAAATAATTGTTTCATAATGAATCATCCGACAAAGTATTTTATGTTCGTAGTAATTGGATAATAAAATGTTTTATTTATTTATTTAAAATAGCAGTAAATTAATATGAATATTACAATGAATTTTGATTGATTTTTTAGTGTGAAAGTGATTTATAAATATGAAATTCAGAGCTAAAAATAAAAATGCTCACATCTTTTATGAATGACAAAATTGGTAAAATGTCCATATATTTTATGGACGGAGAGGGTAATTATTAGTAATACAAAAATGTTGATTGAGCGAAGCAAAGAGGCCTTATTTTTTAATGCACAAAAAAAACAGCTGGGCTTAAAGAAAGGAAATTGGGTTTGAAGGCCCATTAAGGCCCATTAAGTTGAGTTCCAGTTGTGACACCCAACAATTTTATGCCTTTAGTTTAGAGTAATTCTATACACAACCCCCTTTTTACTCTCTAAAGCCCCCTAAATTAAATTAATAATAATTTTATTTACAAATGTACCATTCTACCCTATAAACCCTACAGCCCCCGTGAAAAACATTGCAATTTTGTAGCCTTTTGGAAACCGATTTCAAAACTGGTTTTTCCCTTTCATTCTTCTGTTTCATTCTTTATCTCGTTATCAGATGTGGAAAACGACAATCTGCAAGCTAAGTTGGAGTTTTCTTTTCATCTTCTAAGACTAGCATTGATAATTTTGGTTAGCTATTTTGCGGAAAACCTTCCTATCTCCAATCAGAGCAAATTTTTACCCATTTTCTTGCAGATTTCAGTGGGAAATTTTATCTCCCCATAATTTAATGCCTCAATATCATATGTTCTTAAAAATAATTTTCGGACGGGAAGCAACTACAGCTATGCTCTTGAGAAATGCTAATAGATTCAAAAATCAAATGAAACCGATAGTAAAAAAATTCTGGAATTGGTAAAGAAAATGAGCATTTGTCAGGCGCCATAAAGGTCGACTCGTCAGAGATTTCTAATGAATAATGATTAATCTTTCATCTCCACTGTGACTTCACCGTCTACTTCTTCGTTACCCGAAGTAATTTACTGTCATCATCTTTCATTCTTCCACCTTAATACAATTTTATTTTCAGATTCCAAAATGAACCGATCAGACAATATTTGTTACTCCGGTGTTGAATCTTTGTAATCTCTGGGGGCTATACAACTCTCGACCTATATTTTGCTTTAATGGTGAAGTTAGTAAGAATTAATTGCTGCTCTAGGGATCAAACTATAAATTTAAAATTATTATTATTATTATTTTTAAATGGGGGCTGTGAAAAGAAAAACGGGGGTTGTGTATAGAATCACCCTTTAGTTTATTTCCAATAAATTAAAATTATAATGGGTTATCTTATCTACGGGTGATTCTATACACAATCCCCTTATTAAAATATTAATGAATATACTATTTTAACTCTACAACCCCTTATTTCTCCTCAAAGCCACATGTATGAAATCTGCAGATTCGCAAGAACTTCAAAACAAAAACCTCATAGCCCCCATCTATGAAAACTGCAAATTCGTAAAAGAATTTCAAACAAAAACAAATTGTAGAATTTTAGTCCACCATTCAATTGAAATGAAGAAAATAATCTCAAGTGTTAGTTTGTTAAAGCATAATGCTTTAATTCATATATAATAAGTGCAATGGTAAATTCCAAAAACTTGCTCCTCCCAAAAAATCTGAACAATGTCACACTCATTGTCAAGAAGCAGTGATAGGGCTGATAACAACAATTAAGCGATTGTGCGAAGATAAATATGTTGGAATCTAAGAGTCGATTCCATCTCTTAGTTTTTGTCTTTCTTCGCTTGTGGTTTTTGTTTTGTGTAGGTATAATACCATATACACGTTGGATTAAGGGGGAGTGATGATGTGGTCGATGATGTGGCAGATACAGAGCTCGTGGGCCGCAGAGCTGCTATGTGATCGAGCCCAAGCCCAATATCATAGTGGGCTTATGATTAATCCAAGAAATTAGCTGGACTAAGGGGGAGTGATGAGGTGGCCGATGAGTCAGCTGATGTGTGACCTGATGTGGTAACTGATGAGGTTGCTGAAGTGTGACCTGATGTGGCGGCTGATGTCACTACAACAAAAAATGCATTTAAGGACATTGAAATATGTCCTAATAAACACCCTATAGCAACATTTCACCTATCTCCACACAAATTTTCAATGTCGCGAGTCGGAGTGTAGCAATAGCCGTTTTTGGATATTGTGACATTATTCAACGCCTTTATTCTTAATTTGTCAGTTTTCTTTAATTTAGTAATTTACGCAATTTAATAATTTGCAATGCCACTTTTAATATTTTTAGAAATTATTTTAGGATATTCTAAAATTGATAGGCTTTTATATTTTATCGTTTTCAGCGCCAATGCCAATTTATGTGATTAAAATAAAGATATCAAATAGCAAATGTCATCCAATGGAAATTAAATATTTTATTTCTTTGAAATGTGAAAACATAAATAATTACAATATGATAATAATGTGATCAACAAATAATAATCTAAAAAGCTGTATAATGTTATCAGCATTCAGAGTAGCTCTAATCTAACTAATTACATGATAATATATAACTAAACTGAAAAACATAAAATTATATCAGGCTACCGAAAGTAGTAAAGAGTAGCCGCATTATTCTTCCAAAGCTGTGAGCACCTTGCCTTCATTGATGCCTTCTACAGATCACTTTTACAAGAACTGAACAATACATGTGGCACGAGGATACCTGATAAACAATATCTCTAAGACGTGCTGAATATCTTCGACATGAACTCAACAGTTACCTACATGTACTATATATCACCTGAAATAAGATTGCATATATCAATTTGATTTCAAAACTAAAAATAGCATTAGATGGAGTACTGTTAGTAAGCATTATTAGTAAATGTATCTCCATTATATAATCACCTCCAATTTATTTGTAATCATTGGCTTAACAAAATACCTCAAATATTTTACACTTTTATGGTTCCAAGACAACACATTCGGAGAATTACCTTAATTTGTTGCGGAAGAAAATAAGCTACAATCCGTCTGGATATGAAATTAAAAATCCAAACCTACAATGAGGAGTAAACTTCTGAGCATTAACAATGAGATACACTGGTTTGTGAAGCATAAACAATTCTAAAGCGTAGCTGCAAGTAGCAGTTATACATGTTGGTTTATGACTTATGAGAGAGGAAAAAAAAAAACAGAGGAGCTACATTGCTTAGCTATGTAGTATTAACACAATTAAATAGGATAATCATCTAATAATGAACAGAAATTTCATATTGAACTTATGCACAAAGGACTTACCCCTGCAAATGTTGTGCCACTGTCTTCGTACAAAAGTCACATAGAGAAGGGATTGCTCTTATCTACGCCCAAATAATTATCGAATAATATAAACTGAAAAGAGAGAGAAGTTGTATAGCTTGAATGTTCTTGAGAACTACCGTTGCTAGGCTAAAGCTTAAAGAGTTGAGAGTCTCGTCAAAATATATTTATACATAAGTTGAATGACTAATTATTGATAAGTGATTAATATGAATTGAAAATCATACGTGTATCATCATTGAGTACTAAGTTAGATTAGCCGTGTCTATGTGGGTTAGGCAATGCTTGTAAGGAACTAAGGATGTTGCCAAAGAAAAGCCTTTAATCTTACCAATTGTTTTGCATATTCATTCTATTTCAAATGTGCCAACATCTATATAAAATGAACATATCCAGAGAAACCTGCATCATCCACTCAATTTAAGTAAAAATAATCATAAACGAACAAAGACTCAATAAAATGTTCCAGAGGTATTCATTAAATGCATTTAAAAATAAAAATAAAAAGGCGAGCCCAAGCCTCAACCTGCGAGTTGCTTTTGAATTGAGATGAAACTGATGAATGAAAAGAATCGAACATAATTCAATTGGAAAGATAAGAATTCAATAAAATCATCAGATGAATTAGAGAATTCAATTGGGCTCTTTCAGATTCAAAACAAAATCATTGGGTGAACTTTGGATTGAGAGAACGCGAAGAAGAATTTCTATACCTTGATCTTCGAACTCAATTGCAGATTACTAAGAGAAATAACAATCAAATTACCCCCTCAACCACAAAAAATTACCAAAATTTGAAACGCGAAATGCAAAACGCCATAAAAAGGGGTAAGAAGAAACAAACCGTGGTGGAGCGTTCATCAGTGTGGGAAGAGAGGCGCTGGTGGTTGAAGGCCAGCGAGAGGGGGTCAGCGGTGTCGCGGAAAGCGGTGTATAGCCGGCGTCGATCTCCTCTTCTACTTCTCCTTTGGGTGTAGGAGTTAGCAGTTTGAGTCGGCAGGGGAAAGTTCTTTTTCTTTTTGAATACAGTAAAATATTTTATATTCTAAAAGAGTATAAAAAATTTCCATAGACTTCAGCGGGAAAGTTTCCGCCAAAATCTGTAGAAGAATTCATACTACTTTTCCTTTTACATAATTATTTTCCATTAACCGTTCAAAAAAAAAAAAAATTAATAACGATACTCTTGCTCTTTTGCGAAAATTCATCATCGCGTTTTAGCGGTGACATTGGTGGGTGTCATTATTGATATGATATCGCGATATCATTTTTATAATGCCGTAATAGTATCCGATAATGACGTAATCTTTTTTCTTTGAGAGAGATAATGACGTAATCAAAATAACAATGTCACTAAAGGAGACTTATAGAGACATAAATTTTATGATGTCGCAAAAGTGGTGTAGTTATAGGCCTTTTTTGTTGTAGTGTGTGGTGGCTGATGTGGCGAGCGACCAAGTTGTAAAGTGGCCCAATATCATCTAGGGTTTCTAGAAGATAAAGATTGCGTGGAGATATGCTTAAGGAGGCGTGGATGGGTGGTTATCTACTCTCATGCAAATCCTAACCCTAACTTGGTGGCTAAGTCTCAAGCTCTATATAAACTACAAGATTCATTGGAGATAGAACGTGTGTTTTTGGAGAGATTGAAAAGAGAGTTTTATTTGAGAGTTCTCCAATTGTTTTAGGTTAAGTAATACTATCATTATACAACTAGCTTAGTGGATAGTTAAGATTGTTTATGTTAGTAACTTTTAATAGTTCGTTTCCTCAACCTTGGTTTGTAATTCTTCGTGAATTATAGTGTTTTGGTGCGTCGTTTTACACCAAAAATAATTCTGACTTTCGGTCGGTATGCCCACACTGCTGAGACAGTGGTAAGCAAGATCGTCTCCCAAGGGATCGGCGAGATTTCTTCTAAATTTCCAACTGCCAAAATATGAATTTTTAATAAACTAACTACGAAAATAAATAAGAAAATAAATAAACAAATAATTAAAAGACAACTTGAATTTTAGTTCAAACAAATTAAAAACGATTCCCGCAGCAGACAAGTTCAGCCCTAGCTTAATTATTCTGATCCTCGATGCAAAGATGACTCTAATTTAATGCAAACAAACCAGTTATGATCACCGAAGAAGCTTCTGACGCGATCTTATTTCTCCATAAATTTTTGATAACCAGGAAGACGTTTCACCAGTTATTTCCCTAATCGACTGACAACCGTAAGAGACGCTCTATAGATTTTATGAGTCGACAACATTAAAAACTAGAGAAACCCGATTCAAAACTGATAAACTCTGACGCATGATTATCGAATTAAGACTGTTATTCCCTTGACTTTAAACAAGTCAATTTACCACTAATTAAATCTAACCATGATTACGTATGGCCGATTCAATTGGCTATAAATTAATTCCAAACCACTAAATATTACGCACTACCTAGCAGCATGAAACAATTCATAAAAATAAACACAGAGAATAACAGATGCAAGCATATAAATTAAAGTATAAAAACTTATTAGATCTCACAAAATAATCTTGCCAAGGCTTCACTGTCTTTGCCGGAATAAAGAAATTAACTAATAATCATACACAAATAAAAGCAAAATAAAATAAGGAAGAAAAGGAAGAAGAAGAATGGCGTGAGGAGTCCCAGCCGTTCTGCTTCAATACAGGTACGTGAATTCTCCTCCAAAAGTCTTTTTTTAATTAATCTAATAACTAATATATATAGTGTTAGGAAATTTTCTTAAAATAAGGAAATAAAATCTCTAAACCTAATCTATCTAGGAAGGAAATAAATTAATAATATCTAATAATATCTAAAAAGTTTATTAGCTAAATAAACTCCTAAAAATAAGTATTATATTAATTAATCTCGTGTGGAATTAATTAAAGGCCTTCTAGATGCTGAAAATCCCAAAATTCTTTTATTCTCGCTCAGCTTCAGTACTTTACAGGCGGTATGGGCATGCCGCCTGAACTTTTAGGTGACCGTTTCTTCTTTACATCAGTTTCAACTTCAAAACCTCTTTCAAATTAGCTCCAAAATCGCCCAAAAATTATCTTTATCCTACAAAAATACATTATTTCACAATTAATCCAAATCAAGGCATAATCACTCAGAATGACATCAAATTCTACCAAAATATTCAATAAATAACTAGAGAAATAACGCCCTATCAAACTCCCCCACACTTAAACAATGCTCGCCCTCGAGCATAAAGCTAAATCAGAGAAACACAATAAACAAGAAACTAACAAACTTGACTCAAAACACTTAAACAAGAATTTGACAATAGTTTAATGAATAAAAATCATGGGTAGGATTAAGATACAACCATTCAAACCACCAACCATTCTTTCAATCCAAATATATATGAGAATGCCCTTCATTCAAGTCAAAATCATGCAAAGTCGATCCAAGCCTCACCAAGTTCACTCAAAGTCTCTCAAAGAAAATAGGGTAAGATTTGCAACTCTCAGTCACAACTTGAAAACTTTCTATCATAGGTTTGTCAATATGTCAATATCTCCACCGCAAAAATTAGAAATTCATACACAAATCAATAGGTCTTTTTCAAGGTTGTAATGAGGCTATAATGGGGCTATGGTGCATAGGTAGGATAAAAGAAAATGGATTAAAAAAATAGGCTTATAAAACTAAAAATATGCAAGCAATTCACTTATTAACCTTCATTTAGCTTCAAGAGTAACTCTACAAAAAACATCATTGACGTGTTATGCTCAAATCCAAAATATAGGGAAGACATACAAAAATCCAAAGACATTAATCTCTCCCCTTTTTTTTTTTTTTCTTTTTTTCTTTTTTCAACTCTTTTTTCCTGACTCATATCTCCTCAAAAGTAACTACATTTCCCTCTTTCTTTCACTTTTTTTTTCTTCACTTTTTTTTTCAACACATAACAATCCCAGAATGAATAGAGTACTTATCTCAATATAAGTCAACTACTTGCATATTTTTCAGTGGGACAAAAGAAGGCTAAAAGAAAGGCTGAAGGTTATATTTAGCGAGCTTCAATTTTCAAAGAAAAAGGATAATAAAGCACAAAGGGGCTCACTAAGGGATAAAATATGGTGGTATAGGTAAATGAATAGGCTAAGAAAGGTTTAATCCTAAATGCCTAAATCATTTTCATGCAAAAATCTAAAAAAAAAAACAGTTTCGATTATGGCAACAAGGCAAACCAAGCATCAAGAAGTCAAGTGTGAAACTCTCAACAAAGAAACAAAGAGCATATTATAATTTTGCTCATTAGGCTCAATCCTCACAATTTAAGTAGGTTTTCAAAAATAAGTAATCAACTTTGCATTTTTTTTCTCATCCAAGAACACACGTAGGCATCTCACACACATATTCATCATGAAAGAAAAACAACCAAACATTCTCAAACCAATCTTAATCATTTCCACTCAAATTATCCATCTCACAGTTGCCAAAAACTCGAAAAAAATGACTCTTTTTTTTCATTTTTTTTAAAGAAAATTAAAACACGAAAAGATACAAATATCCCCACACTTAGACAATACAACGTCCTCATTGTGTAGGAAGATAAAAAAACACGTAAACAAACTATAATTATAAAGATAACTTAAAATAATTGAAAAATCGAAAACTTCCCTAATTCGCTTCAATATCGTGGGTGAGAGATTTCTGATTCACGTCCAGTATGGGCATACTGATCGATAGAATCTGTTTGCAACCTTGATGGAGAGATGATGCAGACTGATCTTTGGACCTTTTCTTCTTTTATTTCGGTCTCCAAACCTCACGAATCTGCCAAACAAGTTAACAAAAGAAATAAGTAACTTATTCCTTTTTTTTCTTTTTTTCTTTTTTTTTTTTGTAAATGAAACAAAATTAATGAAATAAAACAACAAAAAACTCTTGGGTTGCCTCCCAACTAGCGCCCTTGTTTAAGGTCTTAGGCTCGACACAATTTGAGCTCCACGATCAAGGAATTTTTGGTGATGCCAGATTGATCCCCTTGAAAATAGCCAACTCCATCCATTCAATATTGCTCAAAATCCACCCAAGGATGGCTCTATGCAAAGCTCCAACCAATTTTTCTTCTTGCCGTATGCAAAACTCTTTGATGGGATGTGAGACATTCTCCCCCACACTTGCAATTTTCAGATCTTGAGGCAATGGCTTCAATTCTGACTTCAGAGCTTTCATAGCGGAGTACTTCAGGTTCTCAGGATCATCCGGTATGGGCATACTGCCTGAGAAATTCTGAGCAGAAACTGCACAAGTCGAATTCGGCTGCGTGATCATCCTTGGAAATTCCTTATCAGCCTTTGTGGTTGCATCTTTGCTCGTTAATCCACTGAAAAGAACATTCTCAAGCTTGAGCTCTTCCCAGATCTCCTTCTCGTCTTCCTCTTCCATATTATCATGAACCAACCTAGAAGGAAAAGGTAGTGGAATTAGCAATTTAGTATTAGAAAATTTAGAATCTCCACTTACCTTTGACGAAAGCTTTTCAAATTCTTGTGGTTCTTCATGGATTTCATCATTCTCAAGCTCTTGCTCGGTCAACACACAATCACTCAATATATTTATAGAGTTGACATACTCCTTTGGATTGATCTCAGGCTGAGATGGAAGTTTGTCCTTACTCGTGTGAAACTTATTCAATTGAGTAGTTAGTTGTGTGATTTGTGTACCCAAACTGCCCAATGCAGCTTGTGTATCTTTCTGGAATGATAGTTGACTCTGAGCGAGACTTTTGATGATTTCACTCAAATCTGGTTTTAGAGGGTGGTCGTATGGGCATACTGTCCAGATGGCGACTGATTTGCCCATCTTGAATTGCATGAATTTGAATATGAATTGTTCCAATTTCTCATTCGTGCATCATCAGAACCAAAATATGCTTGCTTAGCTCGAGCTACGACAAGTCCTCTAACTAAAGAAGTTAGAGCATCAATCTTGTTGTCCACATTCAATCCATTTGTTGCTCCCGCTCTTTTGACAGGCTCGTACCAATCATCGTCCTCGTCTTCATATTGTTGGTCATTGGAAACCATATCAACAATGAGCTGTCTTGCTTCATTCAAAGTTTTGTTCATCAATGTTCCTCCACATGCAGCATCAATGAGTTTCCTATCAAAAGAAGACATCCCACGATAAAAATAATTAGTGATCAATTGACATTCCGAAAAACCGTGGTTTGGACATCTATGGCATAATTGTTGAAATCTCTCCCAATAATTAGATAAACTTTCCCCATTCTTTTGCTTAATGCTACTAATAGCCATTCGCAAATTTGCAGCTCTAGATTCGGGAAAGAATTTACGCAAAAATTGTTCTTCCAACTCGTTCCAAGAATTGATAGAACTAGAAGGGAGATCAAACAACCACTCTCAAGCCCTTCCCTGCAAGGTATGAGAAAAAGTTAGTAACTTCAAATTATCTTCAGAAAAACCTTGCGGGCGTAAAGTAGAGCACACTAAATCGAATTCTGCAAGATGTTTATGTGCACTCTCTCCAGGTCGATCACCAAACTTAGGAAGTAATTGGATAAAGCTCGGTTTGATTTCGGAGTTCTCATTAATTGTTGGCAAAATGATGCACAATGGTCGATTGCTCCTTTGATGGCGTAACTCCTTAATCACCCGATTTTCTAGTTTCGGACCTTCATCCTCGACCATATCTTCAAGTTCTATAGAAGAAGAAGAAAAAAAAAAATTAAATAAAAAAAATACAAGTCGAAAACTTAGAAAAAATACTGCTTAAAAACCGATCCCCGGCAACGGCGCTAAAATTTGGTGTGTCGTTTTACACCAAAAATAATTCTGACTTTCGGTCGGTATGCCCACACTGTTGAGACAGTGGTAAGCAAGATCATCTCCCAAGGGATCGGCGAGATTTCTTCTAAATTTCCAACTGCCAAAATATAAATTTTTAATAAACTAACTACGAAAATAAATAAGAAAATAAATAAACAAATAATTAAAAGACAACTTGAATTTTAGTTCAAACAAATTAAAAACGATTCCCGCAGCAGACACGTTCAGCCCTAGCTTAATTATTCTGATCCTCGATGCAAAGATGACTCTAATTTAATGCAAACAAACCAGTTATGATCACCGAAGACGCTTCTGACGCGATCTTATTTCTCCATAAATTTTCGATAACCAGGAAAACGCTTCACCAGTTATTTCCCTAATCGACTGACAACCGTAAGAGACGCTCTATAGATTTAATGAGTCGACAGCATTAAAAACTAGAGAAACCCGATTCAAAACTGATAAACTCTGACGCAGGATTATCGAATTAAGACTGTTATTCCCTTGACTTTAAACAAGTCAATTTACCACTAATTAAATCTAACCACGATTACGTATGACCGATTCAATTGACTATAAATTAATTCCAAACCACTAAATATTGCGCACTACCTAGCAGCATGAAACAATTCATAAAAATAAACACAGAGAATAACAGATGCAAGCATATAAATTAAAGTATAAACACTGATTAGATCTCACAAAATAATCTTGCCAAGGCTTCACTGTCTTTGCCGGAATAAAGAAATTAACTAATAATCATACACAAATAAAAACAAAATAAAATAAGGAAGAAAAGGAAGAAGAAGAATGGCGTGAGGAGTCCCAGCTGTTCTGCTCCAATACAGGTACGTGAATTCTCCTCCAAAAGTCTTTTTTAATTAATCTAATAACTAATATATATAGTGTTAGGAAATTTTCTTAAAATAAGGAAATAAAATCTCTAAACCTAATCTATCTAGGAAGGAAATAAATTAATAATATCTAATAATATCTAAAAAGTTTATTAGCTAAATAAACTCCTAAAAATAAGTATTATATTAATTAATCCCGTGTGGAATTAATTAAAGGCCTTCTAGATGCTGAAAATCCCAAAATTCTTTTATTCTCGTTCAGCTCCAGTACTTTACAGGCAGTATGGGTACGCCGCCTGAACTTTCAGGTGACCGTTTCTTCTTTACATCAGTTCTAACTTCAAAACCTCTTTCAAATTAGCTCCAAAATCGCCCAAAAATTATCTTTATCCTACAAAAATACATTATTTTACAATTAATCCAAATCAATGCATAATCACTCAGAATGACATCAAATTCTACCAAAATATTCAATAAATAACTAGAGAAATAACGTCCTATCATGTTTGTTTCGCCTTGAGGCATTGCGAAAACCATCTTCGTGTCTTCTTTGTTCTTTGTTATTTTCTATTATTTTTCGTTGAGTTTATGTTCATTGTTGCACTCACAGTGCTGCTTACAGTGAACATCTCTGTGTGTTTCCTCACGATATCTTGCACAAATTATTTTTGTGTTCTGATTTTTTTTGATCTATTTTTCGTTATAAACTATTCCGCTGCGTTTGTGCTCATCAAGTCTGTCACTGTACAGAGCTCTGTGAGTACCTCTGTGTGTTTCTGACCGGTTGATACCAACAAAATAGGTTGACTGTTCAATCATGAATCTCTTTACGGATTAATAGTCCTCAATATTGGAAAAAAGAAAACAAAAAACAAGAGTTGAAAAACAAATTAAAAGATCCAAGCAAACAAAAAATTGATGATAATTTTAGTAAGAATTTTGGGATGTTGTAGCTTGTAAGGGAATTCTTGGGATGTTGTAATGGGAGATGAGAAAGAGGGAGGGGATGCACGTAGGAGAGTTAAATTAGGAGATGGGATATAATTGTATATTTTTAAATTAATTTTATTATTTTTAATATTGGGGGTTGCATGGAGTAAAATGGGAGCTGTGTATAGAATTACCCTATCTACCTATTTTGACGTCCGTAAACTTTTCTTAAATTTTAATTATTTTTTTATTCTAAATACATATAAGTCTATCACCTTTTTCAGAACTAAATTCAATACAACAAAATTTCATTATTTCCTTGGGAGCGTGAAAAGTACTACTATAACTATTTGTCAAATTTTCTCATCAAGTTCACACATATCGAATTTAATCATATTTTCGTTTAGTGTGGCCACACGTGAGTTAGGTATCTTCTACTAGTTTTGGCATATCGAATTTTCACTTTCAATAAACTTGTATTTAATTCATAAGTCCGATAATATATCGAGTATAATTTATATTATGGCATTTTCACCGATGCGACACAAAACCAAAATTCTCAAACTTACAAAATAAATAAACGATAAATACCGCATACAGTTATTCTACGCTCAATCTTTCATATTAAGCAATCTTCATTTAGCATTTGTACATCACATATTAAAATACTATTAAAAAGAATAAAAAAGACAAAATTATTGGAATTTGTGATGTTGCATTGAATGATGAAACATCCAAATATGTGAATGCGTCTCTTTCTATATTGAATCAAAGAAGTTAGGTAGCATTTCATAAAATAAGCAAATAGTAGTATTATCCAAGAACTCCTTTTATTTTGCATTTTCCATATCAAATCATTTTTTACTTTTACTATTTAGATAAACTTCTAATCTAGTAACGTTGATTGATGAAATTATCCGTTTCAATAGCCACAATATTGCTAGTTAGCTGTTAATTACTAGTTGGTAAGTAATTATCCAAAAATGGAGAAACATAAAAAGCTACATCAATTAAAACTGGAATAGTTATAGTAATTGAGGTAGTAATAACAGCAAAAATCAAAGAATTTACACTAATCTTTCCCAAAAATTATTATTATGGAGTAAATGCAATGCATAGCAACAGAGTCTCTCTTGACTAAGCAGATTTGCTTCTTCTCAAGTGAAATAGGTGCCAGCAACCACTTTTCCTCCTGCATTTTATCCAAAATTTAATTATTTTCATTAGCTTCAAATTAAATCAAAATTCAAACTCAAATTACATCAAAATTCAAGTAAATACACCCAAATTCTAGAAATTTCAAGGTTTTTTTTTTTTAATTTTTTTTAATGTCAATATCCAAGAAAACATTTTCTATACAAATCATAATCCAGAAATAACGACTCTTTTTTTTTTTCAAAGAAAACAATTTCAATTGTCATTAAAAAAGAAGAAATTTGAGATAGTGTGGAAATTTGACATACTTTCCACGGTCATGGCCGCGGCTACGGCCGCCGCCGCCGCCAGTGGTGGCGCTGCTGCTGCTGCTGGCGGTGACGACGCTGCTGCTGCCGCTGTTAACGCTAGTTCTGCTGCTATCACTATCGCTAGATCCGGTAAATTTCTTCTTCCACCAATCTCTTTCACCGCCACCTTTCAATCCCTCCGGCTTCGGCGAAATTCTCCCACTGTTACTACCGATATTCTTCTTCTTCTTCCTATATTTGAGCGAAAACGGAAACGCCATGTTCAGAAACAATCCCTTATTTTCAAAGCTCGATTTCCTATCAAAATTACTGCTCTGCTCTTTCTTCGATCCCACCGCCACCGCCGCTCTCTGATCGGAGCCCCCTTTGTCCCTCAGCGATCCGTCTTCTGTTTTAGGGATTTGATTCTCAGCTCTATGATGATGCTCGACTATGTCCTTCAACGAAAGCTCGTACGAAGATTCCGGCATGTGCCTCACCATCTCCATGAGCTCCAACCGCCCCCTAGCGATGGCCTGAGCTCGCGAATCCGGCGAGTACGGCTGGTGGTGGTGGCCGAGGAGCGGGCGCGACGGACTCCGCGGCGGACTGGGGCTGTTCCTCCACAGAGGCGGCGAGATCACGCCGGAATCGTCGCTCTCCACGGCCAATCGATGGTGAAGAGGTGTGAATTGCACCTCACTGTATCGATCCCCGTGAGTAATTAATCCGTTTCCATCGATTGAACTCGCGAAGGGACGGCTGCTGTACGGATTGGGAGGTGATGTTCTGGGTTTATACATGGTTTAATTTCCTGAGATTTAGAGCGGAAAATGGAAATGAAGAGAGATGGCTCTGTTTGTAATTTCATGAATGAGCTTTAATCACTCTGTGTTTAATGTGAAGAGAGAGAAAGAGAGAGAGAGAGATTAGCTAATTTGTAGTTATGGAAATTAGTCAAGGGTTTCTAGATGGTGGGGCGTAGGTGTGGGGCCTACTTCCTCTTCTCCATATCTTTTTCTCTTCCTTTTCATTCTCTTTCGCCCCCAACTCTTAGATTTTTTTATTTATTAAAAAAATAAAAAGAAAAAAAAGGAGAAGAAAATGACTCTTGCATTTGTTTTGTGGAGCGACGTACATGATTATTCGTTATAGTATAAGATTTTTAAATATTGATGCTATTAGTGCACCGCCCGTCGAAATTTGACGGGATCTCTTTATATTGCAATTTTAAAGTAAAATCTAAAAGATAATTCAATTAATTATTTATTTTAAATTGATGAAAATGCAAAAAATTATTTTAAATTATTAATATAAAATTATATCAAAAGAAAAAGGTAAATGAGAGACAATATTTCGCATGTAGCATCATATATTTGCAACATCAAGATGTCACTTTCATAGTCTTAGAAAATTAAATTTATAACAGTTTTCGAGCAGTCATATTTATTCAAATTATATTTTTCAAAACGTTAAGTTCGTCATACATGTAATAAGAAAATAGTTTTAGAAGTGATATTAATTCGCATTTTCGTTTTGATGTCTAGCCGCCCGTTGTTTGGTTCAATCATTTTGAAGGTAACATTCGTCGAAAGTTGTATGTATTTTTTAAGTAATATTTTTTAAGTAGTTTTATTTATTTCAAAAGTCTCTCATTATTTGGGCCAACTATTTCAAGGGATAACATTTTTTATGTTGCATTTCTCAAGTCGAGTGGCTATATTCATTTTTGAATATGAAGCCGCCAATTATTTGGATTATCCTGAAGCCGCCCGTTGTATGGATATTTTTTTGACAATAGTCATTTTATGTCAAAAATTTTAAGTAAAGTTTATTGATTTATTTATTTGAAAATAAATAAATATAAAAAAAATAATAATAGTTATAATAATAAAAATAGTATAATTTTTTATTTTAAGATTATAGTATGACTATGATCCATTCAAAAAAATAGCATTAAATGGAATAAAAAAAATATGAGTATCAATTATGTATGACATTTCTCGATTAGTTTTATTCATTTTTAATGTCAAGCAACATGTTGATCGTTGTAATAGAAAAATAGATTATGAGAGATGACGTTTCTCAAGGAGTTATACTCGTTTTAAATGTTAAGCCAATTGTACGTTGTCATGTAGAAATAAATTAACGATTAATAACATTATTCATTAGTTGTATTTTTCATATCAAATTTCTTGTTGCTTGAAATAAAATGTCATTGAGAGGTATGATTTTTTCACGAGATTATATTCATTTCAATGTAAAGCCGACGGTCGTTCGATATAAATATTGAATTATAGAATGTCAAGCCGCCAATTATTTAGATGATTATTGAGTAAAGTTGGCTAATGTTAAGCCAATTGTACGTTGTCATATGGAAATAAATTGACGATGATAGCATTTTTTATGAGTTGTATTTTTCATATCAAATTTCTTGTTGCTCGAAAAAAAAATATGTCAAAAAGAGGTATGATTTTTTCACATGGTTATATTCATTTCAATATAAAGCCGCCCATTGTTCGATATAAATATTGAATTATAGAATGTCAAGCCGCCAATTATTTAGATGATTATTGAGTAAAGTTGGCATTTATCAGAAATCGATTTATCACCTTCATGCATATAAATTTTTTCATTTGTCCGTCCCTACTCAACTAACAAACTATAAGTCGTAATAGTATAATTTTCCCATTAACATGAAGTCTTTTAACTATTTATCTGCAGTTCTTGCAATGTCCATCCACAGGTCTACGTGACATCTCTTACATCCTACATTTGATCATATTTTTCTAAAATGTATTTAGAGGAATGCTTCAGTGGACTCATAAAAATCATACCCAAAAAAAAATAAAAACTAAATCTTATTATAAAAAAATTAAATCCTAACTGAAAAAAATTACCAATGTGGCATGCTACATTAATGGTAGACATATTAAGCGCGGACACGGTGGATCATGAAGCGTTTCTGAATGTATTCATATTCACTTGTGGTTTAATATAATCCGATGTGGAATCACGATATTTAATATAATCAATTTAGCACCTTCATACACTTCTTCATCCGTATGTCCCTACTAAACTAACAATTATAATACGCAGTGATTATTTGTAACCAGGAAAAATAGATCAATGAATTGTGTGATAGTTGAATTTGTTGATTGATTAATATGTTATCCTAAGTGGATCGTAGTAGTTGATAGTTACCAATGCCAGTGGATCAAATGTAAATATATTTATT
The DNA here is from genome assembly GCA_001642375.2 of Mentha longifolia. Taxonomy (NCBI): domain Eukaryota; kingdom Viridiplantae; phylum Streptophyta; class Magnoliopsida; order Lamiales; family Lamiaceae; genus Mentha; species Mentha longifolia. Next base: position 3,116,122 of record CM038114.1, on the reverse strand, counting down.
GTTAATTTAAGATTCCTTTTCCAATCCATTATGTTTATTTTTCGGTGTATCTACATGTTTTGCATTGCAAAACAAATATTATGTGTATGTTTGAGCAATGAGAACTGTAATGTTTGATAAATAATATAGCCAAATGAGTATCTAAATTAATTCATGACATCATCGAATAAAGAAATCAATTTTATTTATTTTTATCATATTCACGTATTAAAATGATTAATATAAAATGATTAATAGTAAAGATATGGAGATATTATATAGAATAAGATGGAGATACATAATATATTTGAGATATTATTACCTAATATAGTCGAAGCCACGAGAATTTAGCAAAATATTCACGAAAAATCGAGAATAATCCACGCAGAAGTAGAGTCATTAGTCCACCACAAATGTTCGTGTATAGTTGTATTCCATGGTCGAGTTTAATTGCATGTTTAAATTAAGACCCTTTGGCTTTAATTAAAGGATTAATGAAGACAATGTCTAGATTAGCATGTTAATTTTAATTTTTATAGGCAAAATATACATATTTACAGTCTGATAAATTTATATTCTGACAAATTTGACTCGAACTTTACATGTGTGACGATTCTAGCTTTATAAACCAAATATGTGACAATTTCAGCCAATTCAATGAATTTCGCACCATAAAATGCAGCTACACTCGTCATCGTTCTTAGTGGAAAACGTATTTTACTTTCGAATAATCTTTTTTGCTGCGAGGGTTCATTGCTGACTATATTTTCGGTGTCGAATTCATTAGATAGTTAAAATTGTCACAAATATGACTTACAACTTGTAAAGTTAGGATTCTCACACATCAAAGTTCAAGCATAATTTTGTTATAATATAAATTTATCGGATTAAATTTGTGCATTAATCTAATTTATGTGGTATAGTTTGTAGCTTTCATTATGGTGCACTCCTTGAGGATTTTATAAGATCAGGTGTAAGTTAGAGATTTATTGCATGTAAATTTATACCAACGTTGTTCTATTAATATTTATTAATAACGCTAATAAGATAAATATTACTGTATAAAAAATATATTAAATTATTTTTTTGCGTAATATAGATTCTCAAAATTGAAATTTCAATAATAATACCAGCCCCCTTGGTAGAGTCGTAGAGGTGGTCAATACTTGAGAGGTTTACTGTTTACACGGGCACATATTTTAGTCCAAAATTATGAAAATTAAATTACTTTCGTAATTATAATTTAAGGATATAATTAGACCTTAATCTACATTAGATTAGGCCCTCCACGAAAATAGTGGTTGGCGCGAGAGCCACATTTCCCATATTTTTATTGTTACGGTTTGTTTTGCTTAAAAAAAAAATGTTTGCGTTTTTTTTAATAGTTTGTTTAATTTAGTGGTAATAAATCATGTGATTTTGTATAGAGGACTCGAATTAGGCCAACCGGTATAATAAATATCGTTTTTGAAAATCTTGGCTTGGATTTATTGGTTATTAATGTAGACAATCGGCCATGAAATACTAATAGTAGTTTATTAGCTAGGGCCAAAGCTAGCGTAATGTACTAAATTAATTTTTCTTGAAGCAATTAATTGATAGTTGTTCAAATAAATCAAATTAAAAAAATAAATCAAATAAAATACCCTCAGCTTTTACTTAAGAAATCATGATCCGCCCACTAATAAAAAAGGAGAAAGAAATGATGATCATTATTAAAATAATGGACACAAATAAAGAATAAAGTTGAAGGTTTTATTTTTCTACCTAATTAAAATATTACTACCAAACCGACGAAAATACAAAAAACATTATTGCCGAACATGCTTTATTTTTTTATTTTCGTGTAGAATAATACAAGCTTTAATTATTGATTTTGTCTATGCAATCATAATGTCATTAAAAGGTGTAATTCCCGAGGATTATTCAGTTTGAAGGAAAAAAAATAAAAATACTCCATAACTTCTCGTACAAAATACGTTGCTTGTACCATATGCATCCCTTCTTGTACAATTTGCATGCTTCTAAATCATAACCCTAAAATAACTTACAAAAGAAAATACTAATCCCCCCTCTAAAAAGAAAAAGGAAAATATATTATTCAGATTCTATTCAAATATTTATATGCAACGTGGAATATAAAATGATGGCTGAACATGCTTGTGAGTTATAAATTGGTATTAAATGTGGATGTGACAATCTCAAAATTTATAGACCTTAGTATGTGCAACAGCCTCAATTATTAACCAATAGAAGGAGAAAACGACTTCGATTAAATATTTTAATTAACCAACGGTCAAGATGCATGTAAGTTTTTTTGACCTTTTACCAAGTTGTTCATATTTTAAATACTTAGGCCTCAAAATCCAAATATTCTTTAGTACTCCCTCCGGTTTTTTGAAGTTGCAACATTTTTTTTCGGCACGGGATTTAACGCTGGAGTGTTTAGTGTTTTAAGTATTGTTTATGTATTTAGGTATATTTTAAAATTAGAGCATCATATATGCATAAAAACATATTCATGTCTGATCTTAAATGAAAGATTATATCAAGACCTTTAATTTGATATAAAAATTATAAAAAATGAAGAACAAACGAGTAAGTTATAATAGTTTAAACTTTTAGAATTTAAATTATATTGGAATACGTGCAGAGAGTTGGGTGGATGATGATATTTAATTAAAGATAGTTAATTGTAATAAGTATGTGCTTTATTGGATAATTATTGCCAAATAAGGAAATGTTGCAACTTGAAAAGACCGACCCAAAAAGAAAAGTGTTGCAACTTGAAAAAACCGGAGGGAGTATTTTGTATGCGGCCGTTATAACTAAAGTCGATCGTTTCACTGTCACACGCACGCACATATATTACGAAAACTCATTTGGCTTATTTTATTAATATATATATTAGATATATTCAATAAATAAAATGCAATAGAGGGTTAGAAGATAAAAAAGAAAAGAAAAAAGATTTGATGCATTTGAAATAAATTTTATTAATTATTTTTAGAATCAATAAATCCTATAACCTGACTTAACAAGATTACATGTGATATGGGTGGACACATGATTAAATTACCGAGAGGGCTAATTTATAAAAATGAAATCAACATAAAAATGAATATAAAATTTCGACAAAACACACACTAATATATAAAAATTTTGTCGACGATCGCCCCACGTAGTATCCGCCATTGGATATGGTCTAAGGTTTCTTGTATTACTACATGCATTTTGAATATTTGCTCCTTCTTGTCAATTTATACACATGTCATCGTTCAAACAATTTGGATGACGATCAATATTAGTTTTCACGTGCAAAGTAGGGTTTCCTAATTCTATGATATTGACAATCATAAATTTTACAAAGATTATCATTCTTTAAATTTTATTATCCTTACTTCAATATGAACCCTAAATTATATTAAAATTAATACTTTAAATTTATTCTTATTTCCACAACAAAATTTATTTATCACAATCCGTTGTCTATCTGTATCTTTTTATTCATGAAAAATAATTTTAAAATAATAAACTAGTAGTAAGCAATAAATTACGTAGGAAAATACCATAATATGGAATAAAATACTAAAAAAAAGGTAGGAAGAAAATATTCTCAAGAGAACAAAAAACGTGAATTACGTAAAAATATTTATTATCTGAACTTGGGATGGCTGTGATTTATAATAGGCTGAATGTTGTAAAAGGGCCAAGATTTGTTTTTTAGGCCCAAAATTGCATGAGACTTTTTAATTATGACTTATCCCAAGACTGATAAATAAATAAATAAAATTTAATTTCTTTTCTCTTCTTACTTGGGCTCGAGAGTAGGCTCGGCATCGCTCCGCCACCTCCGCTCCGCCGCCGCAACCATCTCCGGGCACCGCCCCGACTCGCCGGTCGCCGTTAAGGCGCTGACCACCACCATTCTCAATCACGTCCGCCTGGGACACCTCTCGAAAGCAGTCTCCATCCTCTTCTCTTCCTCCACACCTCTGCCATCCTCTGTCTACGCTGATCTCTTCAAAATTTGCGCGTCGAACAAAGCAGTAATCGAGACAAGGAAGCTCTCATCTCATCTCATCACTTTCAATCCCGACCCTCCAGTCTTCCTTCTCAACCAGGCCATCGAGAGCTGCGGGAGATGCAGCTGTTTGAAGGATGCGAAGGAACTGTTCGACGAAATGCCGAGCCGAGACGGCGGTTCTTGGAACGCGACGATCACCGCGTATTCGAGGAATGGGAGCAGGGAAGATGCGTTGGGTTTGTTCGCCGCCGCCATGATTGGGGAAGGTGTTCGTGCTTCTGAGGTAACGTTCGCGAGCGTTCTTGCTTCGTGCGGAGATGTGCTGGAGCTTTGGCTGGCGAGGCAGGTGCACTGTGTCATTGTAAAGTATGGATTTTTGGGAAATGTTATTTTGTAAAGTGGTTGAAATTCTCGACTCGATGGAGATGGAAGGCGTTAGGCCGGATAACAACACGTTCACTGCGGTGTTGCAAGCTTGCGTTGGGGCGGAAGTGCTTTGAGAAGATGAGTGAGAAGTACTTTTTGTTGCCTCATTTGGAGCATTATGAGTGCATGATCGAGTTGTACGGTGAGTATGGTTTTAAGGTTGAGTTTGAGGATTTTATGAAGAATTTGCCGTTCGAGGCCACTGCAAGAATGCTGATCAAAGTGTTTGATTATAGTCGAAAGTACAAGTGGTTGAAGCTAGGAGAATGGGCTTGTGATCGGCTTAATGAGTTGAATCCTTTAGTTCCTTTCCGATTTGAAATAGTTGACGACACTTAACATATCAATCACAACCATTTTTTATTCGGAGATTGTAATATAGAAATATTAAATAAGAAAAGGAAAAAAAAAAAAAAAAACCTATCGGAAAATTTATTAAAGAGAAATAGAAATTGAGATTTTATGACAGGCTCGATTTATTTCACGCCTATTTTACTACACAGATCAAACGAGTGAAATTAGGGCAAAAAAGTTGAAATTTAGGTGCATGGATTTAATTTTGACCCAACTTTAGGTTGAGATTTCCCCCATTTTTTACATCAACCAACGCAAAAGGCGAGTATTAGTTTTATGAATGGACTTCCAACGCTTGCAGTCCTACGCGCGTTTGCTCAATTCCTTCACCTCCCAAAGTTGCGTTAGAAAAGGGAAACAACTCCACCTTCTTTTCCTCAAAAATGGCGTCCTCTTCTCCACTCTCAGCATCGGCAACCGCCTTCTGCAGATGTACGCGAGGTGCGGAAGAATGGACGATGCCCGGAACCTGTTTGACGAGATGCCTCACAGAAATTGTTTCACTTGGAACTCTCTTCTCGAAGGGTATGCGAAGACAGGACACAGCTCTGATTTGCTCGACTTCTTTCACTCAATGCCACACAAGAACGAGTTTTCTTGGAACGCGATCCTTTCGGGATTGTCGAGAGCGGGTGAGCTGGATGTTGCGAGACGGCTGTTTAACGAGATGCCGAAGAAGAATGGGATTGCGTGGAGCACGATGATTCATGGGTATGCAAGAAATGGGAGATCGGAGATGGCTTTGGTTCTGTTTAAGAAGCTTCTGAGGTGGGAAGCCATTGAAAGTCGTGGGGTATTGAGGTGGGACCCGTTTGTTTTGGCGACGGTGGTGGGGGCTTGTTCGGAGTTCGGAAGTCTTGATTTGGGGAAGCAGGTTCATGCTAGGATGATCATTGATGGTGTGGAGCTCGATGCTGTACTGGAGAGTTCACTTGTTAACATGTATGGAAAATGCCGTGATTTGGATAGTGCTGGTCGTCTTTTGAATGCAATGGAGGATCCAGATGATTACTCCTTGTCATCCTTGATTTCTGGTTATGCAAACTGCGGTAGGATGGACGATGCAAGTAGGATCTTCCAACTTAAATCTAACCCTTGTGTTGTTTTATGGAATTCTATAATATCAGGATATGTTGCTAATGGTGAAAAGGAGGAAGCCTTGGTTTATTTTAGTAAGATGCGTAGGCAAGGGGTCATGGGAGATTATTCTACATTTTCTAGTGTTCTAAGTGCCTGCAGTAGTTTAGGTGTTCTTAGAAATTGCACTCAGCTGCATGCTCAGGCTAGTAAACTGGGGATGGATTCGGACCTCGTTGTTGCCAGTGCTTTTATTGATGCATATGCCAAGTGTAGGAGTTTCGATGATTCTTGTAAATTTTTCAGTGAGCTCAAAGCTCATGATACTGTTTTGCTGAATTCTATGATTACCATTTACTGTAACTTTGGTAGAATGGATGAAGCAAAAAGCATTTTCAATGACATGAAATTCAAAAGTTTGATATCATGGAACTCCATGCTAGTGGGTTTGAGTCAGAATGGCTTCCCCGTTGAAGCATTAGAAATCTTCTGTACTATGAATAATATCAATTTAAGCATGGACAAATATACACTAGCGAGTGCGATTAGTGCTTGTGCCAGCATTACATGGCTTGAGCTTGGTGAACAGATTTTTGCTAGAGCTACTGTCATTGGTGTGGATTTTGATCACGTTATAGCAACATCCCTTATAGACTTCTATTGTAAGTGTGGCTTTGTTGAGGTTGGTCGAAAATTGTTTGATCAAATGATGAAATCAGACGAGGCTTCTTGGAACTCAATGTTGATGGGTTATGCTATGAATGGTCATGGAATTGAAGCTTTATCTCTGTTTGAGGAGATGAGAAATGAGGGTGTTAGACCTACTGAAGTTACATTTACTGCAGTTTTATCTGCTTGCGATCATTCTGGGCTCATAAAAGAAGGCAAAAAATGGTTTTACTCAATGAAGCATCACTATCTTATCAATCCTGGTATTGAACATTACTTTTGCATGATAGATCTTTTCGCAAGAGCAGGTTGCCTTCAAGAAGCTATTGATCTCATTGATAAGATTCCTCATCTCTCAGATGCTAGCATGTGGTCAGCGATTCTCAGAGGTTGCATAGAAAGTGGAGACAAATCGCTTTCAAAGAGAGTGGTTGAGAAAATTATTGAACTTGATCCTCAAAACTCTGGTGCTTTGGTACAGTTATCAGGTCTAATGGCCTCCACCGGAGATTGGAATGAGTCGGCACTCTTGAGACAGCTGATGAGAGATATGAAAATCAAAAAGAATCCGGGCATAAGCTGGTGTAGTAGTTGAGTACCAATGTAGATTCATTTCTATAGGTGTGGGGCTTGTTTCCTCAACTTTTGCTCCAAATGGAATGACAGTGAACTTATATATGGATTAAGCTATCTGTGCATATTTATAGTGAATTGGATGCCTTTAAAACTCTACAAAAGACCTTCAACTTTTTCCATTTATGATGGAGCTGTCCTTTGCCTCAACTGACGTTAGATAAGGGCCTAAATCGTGCCTTATAAGGCCACTGGTTTCAGGAACCAAGTTTTGAAGATCATAATATATTATACAATCTTCTGAGAGGTACATTATCTACATTTTCTGTAAGCATCAAGTAGTTTAGTAAATTAAACAATCCGTGAATCTAGCTATTTGGCTTGGAATGTTTAGTTATCTTTTAACTTTTGAAGAATAGACAAAATTCCGAGACTTGCTTAAAGTGCCTTAACCTAGGATGTCAAGCATGGCACATCTTCGCTCTAAGTGCGGCTGAGGTGAAAAACTTTAACCTTTTATCAGTGTAATTAGACCAATTTTATACTCATGGTTCCTGTACAAAATTTAGCATGATTCAACTTTGTCATGTCTAGTATAAAATCTTAGACATTTATCTTCTTTTCTCTAGTGCTTTCTGTTTTGTCATGTTATAATCTATCAGTGTAACATAATTCACATCAATCTGTATCCTTACCTGTAGGCTGTTTTCCTTATCTTTTAGAGTAACAGAAATCGCTGCTAAATGAGAGCCATTCCAATGTAATGCACATGATGTGCTTGTTAAATGTAGTACACTTTTTATGAAAGATGACTGTGTAAGCTTGTGAGAACTCTAAAATCTGAGACTAAAGGAGCAATATAATAAAATTAGGAAACAATGTATTGCTTCGTTACATGAACTTGGCTAGTGCGTATGAGCTGATGGATTGGACGGGAGAGCCTCGTTTGAGTGAGGCAATAGATGAAAATGGAACAAAGAAAAACTTTTCCTAGTGAAAAACTTCGCCTTTTCTTATTGTAGGAAACGAGCCTTGTTGGAAGAACATCCATTCAGTCGTGGGTATATCCTTCCCTGATAAAACCAATCCTTCTTCGAGGTAAGCAAGGAAAGTTTAGATAAGCTTATTTTTAGACATGAATTTATGAATTTTTCCTGAAATTTCTCTTATGTGAAATTAGATGAACTCTTTCGACCTCAACGCTTCTCTTATGGTAAAGACCTCATTCAGAATTTTGGCTCTTTTACTTCATTAGCCTGTTTTCATCAACAAGGTAACCTTCAATCTCCCTGGAAATACCAATGTCGTATTTTCATTATTTTCTTTTATTTTTAGCAATCAAAAGTGAAACCTTTTGCATTTGAAAGCAGCTGGAGGTCTTCTATTCTCATTGCGTTATTATAACTGCTAACTGTTAGCATTTTATTTTGTGATTTAAATAATAATTCTTCCACCACTGGGGGGCTACTTTTGTAGAGCTGGGGCTGCATGAATTTTGCTTTGGTTTTAATTTTGGTAGGTAAAGGTGAAAAAATATCAGTTATGGCATTCATCACCTTTATACATCTGGATATTTGAGGCTGCTGAAGGTTGGTGTCAGAATTAAATGTTATTAGGTTGAGAGGTATACAATACATGTTACAAATACTAAGGTTCCCTAAACTATATAGTACTCCATCCGTCCCAACAAAGATCCATCCGTCCCAACGAAGATAAGACATTTGTTGAATATGTGTATAAAATAGCAAAGGAAACGCTTTGAATGAGACAAAGAGAATAGTATTATAGTAGATATAATGTCCATTTTCTTCTATCCAAGTTCAAATATCTGGTATTCCACAGGTTTCATGCTAGAAATTAAAATTGTTAGGTGGGGTGCTTCCCACAAAGAAGGTATAGATATACCTAATTAAATACGTCATTTAATGATCCACGTACATTTATTAAATGGATGCAGGTGTAACATTTTTCAATGTTTTTTAATATTTGTGGTTCAAGATCAAGAAAATGAACATTTTTTTCAAGTAAAAAATGATCAAGAAACTGAAAAAAATAAGTAAAAAATGATCAAGAAACATAATAATATTGAACCACTGAATTACCAATGATTAATTGCGGAAAGCTAAGGGAGTAACGCTAACACCCATACCTTATAATTCAGAGTTTTATTAGAATTATCACATACTCTTAAATTTATTTATGGACCCCCTTATCTAAAATAGTAAGGTAGGAGTATGTGATGTTATTTTTGGTGGATATGATCTTAACTGCCTATAACCTACCTATAACCTATTAGTAGCTGAATTATAGTATGAAATAGCCTAATAGTATGTTTTTCTATTTGTTGTGGTACTACCCTATTATTGTGGTGTGCTATTAATTTATGGGCTGGATTGGAACGATTCGGATCTCTTATTGCATTTTTCGTGTTGCATGTTTTATTATATCGATGGACTGTTGTCAAGAGTTAAGAACATTTTTATAATAATAAACAAAAATGTGAGTATGAAATGTAATAGAAAATGCAACTCGGAAATGTATTAGAAGATCGGGATTGGAAGTAGCAAAAAGGGATTGGCATTTCTAGATTATGCCAACTCATTTAATTATTTTGAGTAGTACAAAGATATGAGTGACACGTGAAATGGTGATGGCCTGTTTTTGATGTTGATCTATCTCTATCCACTACCTTTCCATTGTGTGTGGATCTCATCTTTATCAATATAAGGAAAATCAAATTTTGAAATCTTTTTGTTTGGTTTTAGTCTAAAGTGGTGGTGTTTTTTTTCCGAATAAACTTAAAAGATCATGATAATTTGTTCGAAATAAATATCGAAACTCGTGTTTAGCATCTTGGTTATAAGATTATTTATTAAATTTGAATCAAAAGTGGAAGATACTTGTTTCGAGAAGAAAGTGTCATTTGCTTCGACAGAGATATATATATGACATTTTGGATTTAATTGTTGAAAAAAGTGACACAATTAGTAAGTTATCCTAATATACAAAAAACTTTAAGGCGTGATTAATCAAGAACGTAACCCAATCACACCAAATGACAATAATGCTAGAAAACGTAGAAAAATTGAACTCCTCTATACCCACAAAAATCATTCTTTTTTTATTTTTTATTTTTAATTTTCCTTTTTTTTCCTCTGTATACTTTTTTTACATTCTATGGTACCAAACATCCCTTAGACCTTGAGTTAGGAAAAATAAGGTGGCGATTTCGGTTGAGTTCGGCACTACTAGTATATTTACTCTCTCTTTCTCTCTCTCCATTAAATTAAAGGCCATCAAATGTTTTTTAACTTTGAATTCCATTTATGATCATAGACAGGACTGCGCAGTCAATTGATTATACATACAGTACAAAGTCCTTGCATCACATGTTTATAAATTATACTAAGTTATACAACACCCACACACACACACACACACACTAGTGAGATTAGTACCATTCTTGCTTGCTGAATATGGCTTCTTGGTTTTCAAGAACAAGAAGCATCCAATATTTGCTGAAAAGGAACATATTTCTTTTGGAGAAGAGGAGTTCATCAACTCATTCTTTCTTACATGCAAATGCTTCTTCTTTGAGTTCTTTCAACACCTTGCCTCCTTGCAGTGGAATATTCCGGCATGGACCAGCCTCCATTTTTTCTTTCCGGCGATCGGAATCCGCCATAGCTGGGGAGCAAGTTGAGGCTGTAGCTTACACTGATGATGATGTTGATGATGAAAACCAGGTATTTTTTCAGGAAATTTTCTAATTCTTTAGCTCATCAATGAATGAATCTTTAGATAATTATTAATTATTGTGATTAAAAAAGCATAATTCATAAACATAGTAGAAATGAAAAGTAATAGGGGATTCTTGTGGGAATTCCAAGTCACAAATATGTTTCCATTTAGGAAAAGAAACTAGATAGAAGGAATCAAAATACATCTCATTTATCTCTTATTTGGCAGCAAAAGTGTGCCTACATTAATATAATTTTTATTTTTATCAGAGATGATCATAAGTTTTTTTTTTATATTTTTATTAAAAAAAAAAAAGTGATTGACATAGGAGAGTTTGTCATTAAATGAGAATTACCAATAAATTGTTTTCTACCTCAACTCCAAAAAATAAATGAATTAGATAAAAGAAAAGCTTGCTACTTGTGTGCATGTTCCCATTATGCAAGACATTAATGTTTTATTACTTATAAATGCACACATGTGATTAGAAAAGAAAGAATTAAGTAATTTTTTCTAATTCTTTTGCTTATAAACTGAATCTTTGTTTGCTGTTATGTCATGTTTTGTTTTGATTAAACCAACTTTTGATAATTATCAAAAACTGTGATGAAAATAAGTACTCCCATTTATGAAAAGAAGGAGCTAATAGAAGAATTAGTCGCATTTATCTCTTCATGGGCAGCAAAATATATACTACCAATTTTAATATAATTTTAGTTTTTATTGGAGATGATCGTGGATAAAAAGTTCAATTAAAATGCAAGTTTGGAGGACAGTAAAAAACAAATATGTGTTCCCAATAAAATTGTTTTCTACTTTAACTAAAAAAAAAAAGCTTTTCATGGTCTGATTATGTTCTGAATCTATCAGATTCTAAGTTGTCATTTAGTACTTACAATTTTTTTTTTCTTTTTTTTTCCCCCCCCCCCCCCCTTTTTTGCTTGTAAGGTTTGTAAAAAATCTTATTATCTAGCTTAGTGAGTAGTTAATTGTCTTGTTAATAGGTCTTTTATTATTGTAATAGGCTTTTTAATTGCTGCAATAAATGTATATTTATTGCAAAATTACATAAAAAATTTAGAGTTTGGTAATGTTTTCTGCCCACATTTACTAAGAAATTCTACTTCTTAATTTATTTAATTTGTTTTCCAGAGATTTATTCACTGAACACAGTATATAGTTATAGTGTTGCTTTCGTTGTTTGTTTTATTCGCTTGAATATTGACTAAGGAGCTTTTCTATATTTTATTAGTGGTTTGAACAAAAAGTAAAAATTTAAAATATTTTACTAGTTATGCATGATCTAGTTTCATCATATTCTAGAAAAAAAGTAATTTAAAATACGACGTCCACGACCTTTGCCTTTATTTTAATTTAATTTTTTCACGTGGTGGTCATAATTTAGTAGGCGTTGAATTCGATTTTAATTAATTTCTATACATCAGTATTCGATTTTAATTTTTTAAAATTTCTTGACGCAACTCAATGATTTGAGTATTATATACTCCCTCTATCCCCTAATAAAAGTCTCATCTCATCTAATGAGTGAGGACTTTTATTAAGGGATGGGGAGTATAAACACAACTTTTTGGCATTGATTTTTGAATTTTACTGAAGTAAAACAGTGAATAAAAAGTGTAGTTAAAAATTGTTTATTTATGTTTAACAAAACATAATTTTAAAATCAACGTGTATTTTAATTTTTATTAAATTAAATTTGATTGGGCTAGATTTCAGCAATAGAGTCCAGTAATAGGAAAATGAAAGACTTGGACTGTTCTTATTAAAGTTTGTGGCCCATTTTACGATGCCTACTGCTCCGTGCCTGTAGGAAATAGACAGTAACGTCAATCCAAACATATTATTATTATTATTATTATTATTATTATTATTATTATTGGAAATCGAGTTGTAGTTGTTTTATAAAACAGTTCTTTCTTTAGGCATGCCCTTTCTATTTTCAACAATTTTGAATTTTATTACTAAAATAATTATTTTTACAACCCAATTGATGGATGTAAAATAGGGACACAAAAAGATGAGGAAATATTAAGGAAGCTTGTGATTTAGTTAAAGCAAAAACCTTGGAAGTGCAATCACATTTCTTGAAATAAAAATAGAGGCAGCTAAATATAATGACTCATTTTAGTTTATTGAACTTAAAACATTATATAACTTTATGTGATATTAAGTGTTTGAAATACTATCATTCATGCATTTCTTGATGCAGATATACAATAGTTAAAAAAAGTGATAAATTTGAGCAGGGCATAGAATTTCCTGGTGGAAAAGTTGGATTTACTACTCAAATGAAATTCATATCAGAAGCCACAGACAAGAGAGTGCCTTGCTATCGCGTTCTTGATGATGATGGCTATCCGATTGCAGGCAGTAAATTCGAGCAGGTAACAACGGCTATGTATAATATGCATGTTTTTACAGTTATGACTCTTATGTATAAAATTTACATAATTTTCTACTCAAAACTGTGTTAAGATTTCTCCAACTTTGCTTCTCGTTTTGCGCATGAAATGCATTTAGCTGGATGAGGAGACTGCAGTGAGGATGTACAAAACAATGGTGACTCTTCAAATAATGGATAACATTTTCTACGAAGCACAAAGACAAGGGAGGCTATCGTTTTACTTGACTTCGACTGGAGAAGAAGCCATTAGTATTGCAACTGCTGCTGCACTCTCACCAGATGACATTATATTACCACAGGTAAATAAATTAGCATGTTATGCGTCATTCTTTAACATTGATCATTGAATAATAAACTCGTTTCGTGTTATATGTTTTACTGCCTGCAATTTACCATCTTTAGTAAGAGTTATTGTTTTGCTTTTCTGTTTACACCTTTCTAGATTGATATATAATGACTTTTTGTTCGTTTGTCAATCAGTATCGGGAGCCTGGTATCCTGTTATGGCGCGGATTCAGTGTCGAGGAGTTTGCTAGCCAATGCTTCGGGACAAAAGACTGTGTTGGAAAAGGGAGGCAAATGCCAGTACACTATGGTTCTAAGAAACTTAATTTCATCACCATCTCATCACCAATCGCGTAAGTTATTGATCATCTGAACGTTAAACAAAATAACCGACGACATCGTTTGGTTGGTGATAAATGCTCAATTTTTAACAATGTGCAGGACTCAGCTGCCACAAGCTGCAGGTGTTGCTTACTCCCTTAAGATGGACGGAAAGGATGCATGCGCCGTCGCTTTCACCGGCGATGGTGGCACCAGTGAGGTATATATATACAGTATTTATAACATAATTTCTTCATTATTTAGGGGAGAGCAAGATTACATTCTTCATTTTCTGTATGTTTGGGTGCAGGGAGATTTTCATGCTGCCATGAATTTTGCAGCAGTGATGGAAGCCCCTGTGCTGTTCATATGCCGCAACAACGGATGGGCTATCAGCACCCCGATCTCCGATCAGTTCCGAAGTAACACGCCTATTCCCGTCTCGATCGTATTAAAATTCATAAAACCATAGATTAAGTCGATTTTATCATGATCATCTCATAAAGCGCCCGTGCAGGCGATGGTGTGGTTGTGAAGGGGCAGGCGTACGGAATTCGTAGCATTCGTGTAGATGGAAATGATGCTCTAGCTGTGTACAGTGCCATTCGTGCAGCTCGTGAAATGGTCGTACGCCAGCAGAAGCCCGTACTAGTTGAGGTAATCGTTCAACCGAAATGTGTTTGATTCAGTTCAATTTTCACCCCACTTGACAAACCATGAGTGCAACTTGTTAGGCACTCACGTATCGAGTAGGGCACCACTCAACATCCGACGACTCCACTAAATACCGGCCATCGAACGAGATTGAGCACTGGAGAATTGCCAGGAATCCGATGACCAGATTCAGGAACTGGGTCCGGACAAACGGTTGGTGGACGGACGAGGAAGAAACTCATCTTCGTGCAACCGTACGAAAGCAGGTGATGAAGGCGATTCAGGTGGCTGGTAAGACGGAGAAACCGGCCCTCGGAGATCTGTTCAGCGACGTCTACGACGAGGTGCCGTTGAATCTTCAAGAACAAGAGAAATCTCTGAGACAAACTATTAAAAGGCATCAACAAGATTTCCCAACTGATGTTCCACTCTAGTCTTGATTCATAATAATCCTCACTTATTTTTATCCTTGTATAGTGTTATTTCAAACTTCATATTTCGTTTGGAACTGCATTGTGTAAGTATGAAATGGGCAATTTTAACTACCAATCTTTCCTAAGGAGTGAATTAAGGTCAAGATTTATAGCCATTGATTCTCTTGCTATGGGTTCATCTTTGAAGTATGCATATTTTCTTTTTTTCTTTTTTTTTGTATATTGCTCCTTCTGTCCATGATATGCGTGCTTAGAATCTTTCAGTATGCATTTCAATATGTTGAAAAACGGATGTTACGATAAAATTTAGGTCTCATTTAATATTGAATGTAATTAATATCCACTTTCCGGCATATTGAAATGCGTTCCGAAAAATTTTAAGCATGTATATATCGGGGTGAGTAGTAATTCATGCCAACCAAATTTCCCTTTATTATTCTCGATGGTTCCATTCATGTTTCTCATAATTAGCATTTAAAAATTGGATTTGCATAAATAGGAAAAGAAAGGAAAAAAAAAAACATTATAAATTGTATAATCTTCATTACACAAAAGCCAAAAAATGTGTGACAAATGTTTTTTTTTTTTTTTTTCATACATCAGTAATGACGAAAGCCTTATCTCAATAAAAAGAAAAATGACGAAACCATTTACACAATTGAGGCGATTATACAAGGTGACAATAGTAAACGACGGTTAGCATATAAAGCGAAGATAATAATAATAGTAACATTTTGTGGGGAAAATCTAGAAAATTCATTTGTTGCCGCATATTCGGAAAAATACCCAAATTTTTAATTTATGGAAGAGTAGTCAAAGTTAAAAATGGGCAACTCCACTTTAAGGTTGAGCAAAAATTAAACCGGACTGAAAAATCAAATCGAACCAAATTGAATTTTACGATTTGGTTCGAATCGGTTTGGATTGAAAATAATAATTTAAATTTATTATTATATTTATAATAATCTTATTATTTTATTTAAATTTTTTAATACTTCTCACTTTAGGAGTACATGCATAAGAAAAGAAAAAATATAAAATAAAGTTAATTGACTAAATCCGAACTCAAACCGAACCGGGTTGGTCGGGTTCGGTTTGTTTGGACCAAACCGGCCTCAAGCTCACCCGTACGTCGACTCCGCCACCTAAACTCGAAACTGTTGAAGCAGGCAGTTACACAAGGTGGCAACACCAGTAAACAGACAACAAACTTATTTCTGGGAGAAACCTAGGAAGTTGATTGCTTGTCGAATATCCCAATCAATATTCGAAAAATCGCAAAGAAATGGTCTCTTTCTTTCTTGTTGAAGATCAAGAATCATCGGAGCAGACATTGCAGTTTGCCCTTTTCTTGTCTCTACATTATGTGGCGTTCCGTGCAAATAAAACACCTATCTTGAGAATTGCAGTTCTACCCTTACTGCATTTGCTTCGTATCTTTGAATCAGCAGCTTAAGAAAAAATATTTCTTGTTCAAGAATTCTTAGAACTAATATTTTCCTGCTTTTTATTGCTCTCCTGCATTTAAGAAATCATCTGCTTTTGTGATAATTTATGGCAGCACAGAGTGAAATGAGTAGTAGTAGTAGAAGTACTGCTAGCCTCATGCCTGGGCGCATTGTAGTTGCTTTTGATGCGACTAAAAATCTCAATGCTCAGGAATTTAAGCACATTTTTAGGAATATCCAAATGCGCCAAAACATGATTCAGGAAGTGGATACGATTACAGTTCTTGGTGTCTTGCATAAAGTACTTCACCCCAGTAAGTTGATGAATTCTCATTTGGTATTTGATGCTCCTTTGCGTTGAATTATGTGCAAATTTGAGAATGTTCAGTTTATTATGTTGCAAAGATTGTGTGTAGTGTAGTGTGTGTGTAGCTGAGTGGTTAAAGATGGAAATCGGATTAAGTTTGCTTTATTTAACAAGCTCATCATATGGTGATTCTGGTTTTTCTTGAATTTTTTTCGACAAAGATATGTCGGTGTTTTGAAATTCTCCTTGGATGGTTCTCCGAGGTTCTCTTGTGCGTTACATGACTAAGTTCTCATTGTAGAGTACACATCTGTATCATTCCGCTTCAGATGCCTCAGTGCTAAGAAAGGGCATAATTTTGTATATTAAAGCCTCATTTGAACTTAAGATAGTGATATCGTGCAGTTTTCTTATTCTCCTTGTTCCGCTTATGTCACTTTTAGTTGTTATACTTGTATCCATTCTGGAACTCTATTAGGCCTCCAACCAGGTTTTGGTGACAAACGTATGGTGATCTGTTTCGGCTTTTATTTGCTTTATCTATGATTCTGTGACCGTCTATGAATTTTCAATGTGCGATGAAGTTTTCATTGTGAAAACTGTACCTCTGCACAGTGGGTTTCCAAATGCAAATAGGGCCTGATTCTTTCATTGGGACACGTGTTCGTGCGATAAAAGAGGAAGTCTCGAGAATAGTGGATGCATATATAGGGAAGCTTCAGCAGAGTGCTGAGGAGTGTGAAGGCAGTGGGGTAATATTTGTTTGTTTCTATTTTGTGATTGTTGAAGTAAAAGTATTATGTCACAGTTTGTGAATGGGCTAGGAAGAATGTGTTACAGAACAAATAAAGTTTAAGAGTATGCTCTAGAACAGATGAACTATCTATCTAGTTTTCCTTATATAAATATGGATGATGTACTAATGCCAAAAACATTGAATTTCTTTTTGTGATAACAAAGAATTGTGGCCAGATACCTGTCCAGCGCATTTTTATGTTTACTGAACTAAGATTTGCAATATCAGGCTCTTGTTGGCACGGCGTCCACCACGTCTCACATGAACATAATGAATTTTCATAAATTGTAAAAATGTACAAGTACATTTTATTTCTTGATATAAAAAGGTCGCGCTATATAGGTTGTTATTGAAGTCAAGATTGTTGTTGGAGCTCCACTGAAGAA
The DNA here is from genome assembly GCA_001642375.2 of Mentha longifolia. Taxonomy (NCBI): domain Eukaryota; kingdom Viridiplantae; phylum Streptophyta; class Magnoliopsida; order Lamiales; family Lamiaceae; genus Mentha; species Mentha longifolia. The sequence goes on along the minus strand of CM038114.1, from coordinate 3,098,220 downwards.
TGTTATTGTACAAGAAGCAATAGCTTCAAATGCAACGTGGATTGTTCTTAACAGGTACCATTTTTGCCTTTGATCATTTTAGGTTATTTATTTATCTGATATGAAAAGAAATACTATTATCTGTTAAATGTTAGTGTGTTCATTTTTGTCTAAGCCGTTCTCTCCCAAGTGATTATTGACATCAGTTTGCCATTTGTAGCTTCTCTAAGCTAGTCTCTTCCACATGATGCTTGTGACTGTGTGTGAAGGAACTGTGAAACGTAGAAAACCTAACAAATTATGATTAGAGATTCGAGATTACTTGTGTCAAATCCTCCAAGGAACAGTTGAAATTATGCTGTTTTAGTGTGTATGACCTGCAGAACTTATAGATTGAAATGTCATTGATTAGTTAGTAAATATTTGCTTCAATTTGCTTACAATTTGTCTTAATTGTTGAAATTATACTACATTTCTTAGTTGAAGCTGGTAATTTTGCTATGACAGGCACCTAAAGAAAGAACTAAGGTTTTACCTTAAGCATATACCTTGCAAAGTTGCTCAGGCCCTTGATAATTTCTCTTTGAAAATCTTAAGGCCTTTTTATTCTGACAAACCTACGCCAGATATCGAGCATGAGTCATTTTACTCTCTATCCAAGCTCGTTCCGTCTATACCTTCCGAGTGTAATCCAAGCAACGACCAGTCTCTCATCTCTCCAATCTACCATGGATCTACTAGTTCTCATGGAAGCTCCAGTAGTGATAAGAGCAGCTTTGCTTCGTCACTTACCACTAAATCGAAGGAGCAAAACATCTTCTCACCAGACAAGTTTGCATCAAATTCTTTCAAGGAAAAACCAGGTTAGAAATGTTACTTGATGATGAGCATTTATGTTGTGGCTCTGCTATAAGTATAAACTATTTTTAATGTTTTTGTTTGGAGTTGCTCTTATTCGACCGTTTTTATTTTTAAGGAGGTCATAATATGTAACGTCTTTCATTATCAGAAATCATAGTCTAACTAAGGATGAAGTGCTTGTGTCTCCCATTCTGTGTGCGCCTTTAACTCAATTCTGTTGATAGTCTCTACAGGTATCTTTGCTAAAGGTGAAGATAAGTACGAGAATTCACCACCAGTGAAGCAAAGTTTACAGAGTCATCCTAGTTCTGCTAATGAGATTAAGTTGAAGCTAGACTTGAAAGAAAGTATTTCTTCGGAGATACAGATTGTAGCAGATGCTTCGCCATCTGGTGATTTACACAGTGAAGGTATACATGAAGTTGAATAAAAGGCCGGATGCTCAATCATTTTATTTATCTTTTTAACTTTAATGAACGATGCACAGATACCGACAACAAAGTGGACGAGGAATCTGATGATTCAAACTCGACTATACAAGAGAACATAAATCCGGAGCTGGAATTTCATGCATCCCGCTCTTCTGATGAGATGAATATGGACCTATGTTCAAAAGGATGGGATTATTCTGAAATCGAGACAGCAACAAATAGTTTTTCTTCTGAGAATTTATTGGGAGAAGATGGATATGGGCTTGTATATAAAGGTCAGCTGAAAAATGGGCAGTTTATTGCTGTAAAAGTGCAAAAGGAAGCCAAATCGCAAGGTTTTTTGCAATGTCATTCACAATTATCTGTCCTGAGCCTGGCTTGTCACAAGAACATTGTGATGCTTCTTGGTTATTGTCGAAGAGAAAACATTAATGTCTTGGTTTACGAAAATATCCACGAAAAATCACTGGAGTGGCATTTATTCGGTAAGCAAGAAGTTCTTATAGGAGACAGAAGTTTTATACGTATCAAATTACTTGTTCTATCTTTTCATATTTCTTTTCGATGCAGATAATAGAGAACGAGTTCTTGCATGGAATCAGAGACATGCTATTGCCATTGGAATTGCAAAAGGGCTGCGTTTTCTACATGAAGAGTGTCGAGGAAGTCCAGTTCTTCATCTGGACATGCGGCCTAGCAACATATTTGTCACGAACGAATTTCTTCCCTTGGTAAATCGTTACAGATATCACATTTATCTAATGCCTTCTTATCTTTGAAGAGTTTTCTAACTTGAAAAATTAAGGTTCTTATTTATTCAGTCTGTATGTGCAGCTGGCAAACTGCGGCCTTGCTAAGTGGAACGCAAACGAGCAAAACAGACATACAAAATTTCAAGAAACTTCTGAGTGAGTATCTATCTATTTACCTCAAAATGAAAAATAAATTGAAAACTTTTGAAGTTTGAAGTTTTTTTGCCTTGTGCAGATATCTTGCACCGGAGTATGCAGAAAATGGCGTTTGTTCTGTGAAAACTGATGTCTTTGTATTTGGGATTATTTTGATACAACTGATCTCCGGACACAAAGGTGTCGGTTCAATAAAAAACAAATCTCCCCCTTCCTTTCGAAAATGGGTGCGTATTTCTATGAGCCTCATCTCATTACTTGATTGAGTCACTTTTTATGGATGTCTATACTATGATAAACTATATTGAGGTTTTTAACTGTCATAAAATTTACTTTTCTTCTAGGCTA